>JAUBOD010000658.1:3443895-3469750 GCA_032353885.1 Nothura maculosa | reverse complement strand
CCCCGGCGGTGGCAGCGGCCCCAGCGCCACGGACAGCGCTTGGCGCCGCCGTCCCCGTCGGGGCGCCCCGGCACCGGCTGCGGGCGCTCGGGCGGGCAGCGCGGGGGCGCCGGCGCCACGCTCCCAGAGCCGGGCAAGTTGCGCCGTGTGCGCGGGCAGCAGCGGCGCCAGGGCGAGCTTCCCAACGGGCCGCAGAGCTTGGGTCCTGTGTGTGCAGGGGACCCCTGCCTTGCGAGGCAGTCTGCCTTGGCCGCAGCGTGGTGCCCGTAAAGGTAGTCCTTGGACATGGGAAAGCACAAGTACTTGTTTGGGTGCCGCTGGGGAACGGGAAGAAAAGCTTCGTTACTCGGTGTAGCCTACTTTGAAGTCCAGGGCTCTAACTCTCCTCAGATTGGAGTTTGCATTGCCGCTTGTCAGGAGCGCCTCGTCCTCCCTGCTCCGTTCTGCTATCTAATGTAAAACACGTCCCTGAACGGGAGAGCTGCAGGGGTCAGCGCCCTGCCACCCCTAACGTCCCTGCAAGAGCCTAGAGTAGCACCTAGAACTTGGATCTTGTTGAAGTTTGAGGAAGGAGAAGACTCTGTATGATTTCCAGAGAGGCTTTGTGTTCTCTTTGATTTTGGACACTAAAATGCCCTGAAGCAGAAATGTGCAGTAGTGTTGCCTGTACTCTGCATATCCTGAATACATATACATATATATATATATATATATACACACACACGTACACACATTGGGAGTCTCAGTGCTGTGTTTTGTTAAGGAGGTGATGCTTGTTCTTTGTAGGCTAGCTCTTTATATCAGACGATGACAAGCTAGCCTTAAATTAAAAGAGCTGCATGATATATCTGCAGAAGTAATTAATTCCTTAGGCTTGTCAGGTTTCCCTGAGGAGAAGCAGGGCTACAACAGGGGTAGAGCATGTGCTCCCTGATTTGGAGCGTGGCTGTGCTCTGCCCTGTGGAGAAATCCCCTTGTTTCTTGTGAGAGACCTCAGTATTTAGCACAGTCCTGTTAGCAAGGTACAACACATGTCCCCCTCCACACCTGGGGACTGCTCTACATGTGGGGGCTGCTGTGAACTAAATGGGCACTGGTTCTTCCTGGAACAGTGGCACATCAGAGCCAACGGCTCCGGCCTCGCTGGGGCTGCGTTCCCTGGTGTTTGGGGACATCATGGCCAGGCCGGTGGAGACTTGGCTATTCACCCGAGAGAGCCTGGAGAGTCACGCAGGCCACTTGTTTGCTTGCCTCCTTCCTATGGAGTGCTCGCTGGAATGGGAAGGAGATAGCCGTGCGCGCCTGTTCTGTTGAAGATGACTCTGAAAACACCCCGGGGAAGCAGCTAGGTTTGCACACTGTTTATAAATACAATATGGTGCAGCCTGTCAAGCAAGCTGTTGAGAATCGCGTGGCGCCTGTGCCGTGTTCCCTGCGAAGCGTGGGGCGCCCGGCGCGTTCCGGTGCTCGCCTGCCGGCTGCTGCTGCTCCTGGCGCTTGGCTGTGGCCCTCCTGCCCCGTCCCGCGCTTTGAGGGAGCCGGTGCCACCGCTCCTCTTATTGCCCAGCCCCTCATTCCAGCTCTGGAGGCTCCCGGGTTCCAAGCTCCAACTGGAGAGGCAGAGGTAGCGTTTGCACATTGGGTTTGACATCGGCTGCAGTGCAGGGTTGTTAGAGAGGCTGCGTGCTGCTTCTCGTGTTCTAGCGTGAAGGGGTCATAAGTTTTGCCTTGCAAAACGTTTGTTTTATTTGCTAAAGATTTGGGAAGTGTGAAGCATGCCAAAGTACCGAGCATGTTAGAAGCTCCCCCCCGCTTGCCCCCTCAGAAGTCACAAAGCTTTTCTTCAGAATCACCATCCTGTGTTGAGATCCTGATAGGGGATTAATGGATCCATTGCGCAGCAAACACGGATTTACCTAGGCTGCAACATGGATTTTTGAGCTTTCAGACCCATGATTCCAGATGTCAGAGGGCATCCCATTTGGGCACTGTGCGGTTGTGCCAGGGCTGCTGCTTGCTGGGCATTCCCTTCTGCGAGGCTGCAGGGTCTTCTCCCTTAATATATATAAGAAGATGAGATGTTTAATAAACTCAGGCCCAGCTTTTTCTTCTATAATTTATGTTCTGAAGGACTCATAATAAACAGTTTATTAAAAAGAAATCCTGATTTATTTCTGCAAATGGTTACATTTCAAGATGGTATCAAACAGTTTTGTAGGAGGCCACCTTTTATGCTTCCCATGGCAGTTTAAAAGATTGCTAGAAAAATAATCCAGAATCTGAGTAGGTTTGGATTAAAGGCAAGCCAGAAGTCTATGTCAGTGTATGTGGTACTTTTAGGCAACGAAGCAACAGATTTTTCCACAGAACATCTGGGTACTGGCTTCAGTTACAGCACAGATTTTAGCGGGATAACAAGTCTTGTTTGGCTTCACATTCATTTTTGAAGTCACTAAACTTTATATGAATAATAAAACTGTAAGCCCATTACTTCACTGTTTTCAAGGGGCTGTTTCAGCCTTCCTTCAGGATCTTGCATCACTCCAGAGCTGTTTTTATTTTGTTTTGCTAAGTAGTATTTATCTTTTCCTCAGCGACCTTTTCCAGGAGACAGATTTACTAATTTGTACAAATAGACACACGGTAGACGCCGGGTTTCCATTCGACCCCACTGAACATGCACGTTTTCTGCATTAAGGGCTGCCTGCTGAAACCTGCGTGTTTCTTGTCGTTCAGTGCATTCGAAGAAGCTGCTGTTAACGTGGAACGCTGTGCAGCCACTTTGGGCTGCCGTTTCAACCACTAATAGTAGTTAAAATAATGGGGAGGCTTTGCTAGCTTTTTCTGTTGGGTTATAAAATACAGAGGGGAAGGCCAGACCTGACAAAAGGGCCTTCTACTTTGCAAAAGAAAACAACTTTGCAAGTCATTAGAATATGGCACATGTACTAGTGGGAATGCCCAGCAAAACCTTTGGGGATCTTAATCTGGACTAATTATACATCAAGAGATACACATTTGGAATGAGGCTTGCATAAAAATGTATGCACAGTCCCTAATTATACCTTGATGTTGATTACAGACTTTAATGCCACTGAGGACACAGTCCCCCAAGTAGGAGAGGCTGTAGGCGTTACCCGAGCAGAAGCGAATGGAAAGTAAATGAGGATTTTGTTAAAGGCAGCAGAGTTTCATAGGCTACAGCAGCAAGAGAAGGATCAAGTGTGGTTTAGAGCTCTGAAGCAACAAGCAGTGCAGTAAGCGAGCGTCCTCCCAGACAAGGGCTTGTTTGCCAAAGCTGCATTTTATATCGTGACTGAGAACAAGCTGCTTCTGCAACAAACAAGCCTCATGAAATCCGTGATGGTTTCAGCCTGAGACATCTCCTCCAATAAGGTAATGCTTGTGGGAAGAGCTGTGAAGGCTGAGGTGACTCTGTGTTTGAAAACTTAACAAGATGTCATTAGGGGAGGAAGTGTTTGCCCTCAGAGTGGGAAATAGGTCAGGGTAATAAATCATAACTGCAGGAGAATGTGCTTAAAGTTGGGAATAAATTAAGGACGGAGAGAGTAAATACTGAGGAGAAGATTGTTCTTTCAGAATTAATTTTCTAGCTTGTAGTATGTAAGGACCCCCAGTGAACTGGGGAAAGGTAAATCTTAACACAGAGCTGTAAGAGGATGAACAGAAAATCCTGTGACTATATAGAGGGCTTTGATAGCTCCCTGGGGACTGTGTGGGCCATGTAAGACATGTCAGAGGCCAACAGCGCCATCCTTTTAGTTTAAGTGCTGGAGAGTTGAGATTATAACTTTTTGCAGTAAAAAGAAAAAAAGCGAGTCATCTTGGGGCCCTTTTACAGGACAGATTTTCAACTTGTGCTCATCTTTTAATTGTCGTTCAAGTAAGCAGAAAGACATTTGGTCTGAGAATCTAACCCTAAGTAAGCACTTGGATAAATGTGAAGGTGCTTGTGTTTATCTGCAGGGGATGCACCCTCGCACTTGTGTGCTAATGCTGTGCTGAACATTTCCTGGAGACAACGTATCTGGCTGTTGCACGGGCAGAGGAGCGTGTGCTGGTAACGTGTTGCTCATGGGCTGCTCCAGGAACTCGCAGGGTTGCTTGTTTCTGGTGACCCCAAGGCTCAGTGGGGTGTTGGACCATGCGGGGAATGAGCCTGTGCACTCATAATTAAATGCAGTAGTTGCAGAGATGTTTGTTGATGGCAGGGCAGCTGAGATAAGAAGCAGTGGTACTTACTGCGAGCACCTGGAAATCTGAAAAACAAAAGGCAATAATTCATCCTTCCTGCTTCAGTGGCCTCTGCGCGGGCCGGATATGAGTGCCCCCCATGCTGACCCGCGCAGCCCGGCGCGGTGACACGCGCCCGGAGCCTGCGCTTCCGCTGGGATTTACAGGGCAGCAGCGCTGCGCTCCTTATGAGGCACAGCTTCCCTGGAGGGGAGAAGCCTTCGGAGAGGTTGTAACTTGATTAGGAGGAGAAAAATGATGCTGTTAATCTTTCTCACGTTATCATACCAAAATAGGGCAGTGCTGGACCAACCGTTTCTCCTGCTGCAAAGTCTGGTAGGGAAGCGGATGAATAACAGGCTGTAACGGAACTGCAGGCTCTTTGCACCCACCCAGGAGGATCGAGTGCAGTGCATGATTTTTACAAAGTGTCCAGGATACTGGGAAGATAAGATCTTTCTCTCTTACTACTTTAAGTGTAGTAGATTTACTACTAGTTTGTTTATGTTCAAACAGTCTGAACGTATCTCAGCAGTTTGAAATCCAGAAACCTGATGTAAATTAAGTTGTTTACAGATTGGGATGATGATCGTGCAAGAAAGCCAAGTATCTCAGAGCTGCCAGCTGGGCTGTGGATGCAAAGGAAAACATCAGCAAAGAGACTTAACGGTTCCTAGTCTCCACTCTTTGTGTTCCTTTGGCTACTAAATATGCATTTAATTCTCCGTGGCCTCTGTCTCCTGAGTAAGAATTACTTACTTGAGTATCATTTGTAGGACTAATAGGATCTCTCTCCTATTTGGGGAAGACGCCAAGGGCTTCCTCAAACTGATTTTTTCAGTAATGAGAAATAACGAATAAAAATATAACAATCTTAGAGGGTATTAAAGTTACAATTTTGCAGGGAAGACTTGATGTCTGCCAATTAAAACTTTTATAATCTTGTTATAGTGCAATAGTTGAAAACATCATAAGTTTGAAAGATGAGTAGGTCTTAAAACCTTTTCTCCTCACATGAACAAAACTCGGGTTTAGACTCTTCTAACTTAGTTTAACATGCGAGTCAAACAGGTATTCTGAGGCAAAAGTTGAGACATCTCTTGCAAGTGTGTAATAGCTGAGCTGAAGCGGAGGGACAGAAATGTGCTCTGTTAGTTAATGGAATATATTCCAATTCCAACTTATTTAAGAAAAAGTAGTCACAAGATGTTTATAAGAAAACGCAGACAATGAGTGGTTTAAATGGAAAATGCCAAATTCCCCCGTAGCAGCAGGAAGCGCCTCCATGGGCCAGGCGCTGCCCCTGCTGTGAGTGCTGCTCGTGCCCTCGTGGCAGCGCAGAGCTCGGGGGCTGCCCTGGCGCCGTCCCGCAGCCCCGGGCCAGCCTGGGCCTGCGTCTCCCTGCGGCCGGGCAAGAGCCGCCTTGGGCGAGGAAGGGCTTCCCGTGTCCCTGCCCTGGGTGAAATCAAAGCCTGCCTAATTGAAACCAGAGGTGGGCTCTGCTCCTTCCCGTCAGCTTCTCGCTGGGAGTTAGACCCGGCCCCACCATCCCGCTAGTGCCGCGGCCCCTGCGTGCGCAGAGGTGCCCGTGCCCAGCGGCCTGCAGCCCCCGAGGCTGCCCTTGCTCTCCCCAGAAAGCAGACCACCCACTTCCCCGAATAGTCGCTGCATTGGCTGCACTGTGTTGGGTAGATAAAGTACCAGGCAACAGAATCTTTTTAAAATCTACTATTTTTGTTTTTGCTGTACAACGTTAGTGATCACATTGAAATGATATTTTCCTGTTTGGCAGTAACTTTCATCCAAGATATCGCAGTTCTGCCCAGCAGGCAGCACTGGGGGCCACCCCACGGCTCAGTCTACATCTTTGGTCCCTGGGAAAGTATAAATTCCCTTGGTACCAATTCTAGTCATCCCTTAATCTGGAAGGTCTTTTCTTTCTTCCTGTCCTTGCCTTGGCTCTCGGTGTCCTCCAGCGGCGCAGGGATGGTTGCCATAAGCAGGTCGCCCTGGTTGGGGCAGCTTGGATGTTTGCTCACCCGGAACAGGCTGCCCCTGCACTGTGTTCAGGGGGCTCCCCCGAGAGCTGACCTCTCCCCTGCCGCGCCGGCGAGTAAACAGCCGCCTGCCAGGACCCTGCCACAAGCTGCTTTTGAAACCCCTTATTACAGCACCACAGTTGACTCTGACCACTTTGAGAGCCCCGTGGCACTTTCACTAGGAATGTGAGGCTTTTCATACTTGAGAAAAAAAAAATTCACCTTGGTCATGCAAGAAGTACCGGACTAGAAGTGCTTAGAAGACACAGAGGGTTACAAAGCCACCTTGGAGCCTGCCAGCTCCCACATATGCTGCCATCCCGCTCCCACCTTGTATGTGCAGCCCTAGGCTGGGCTTACTTAGACAGTGTAAGGGGTGCTGCAGCAGCAGCACAAGGACTGTGGCCTGTGCCTGCCCTCCAGCCCAGAGCCCAGCCATGGGGAAGGAGCGGCAATCAAGGTGAGGTGGGCGGCCCTGGAATCCCTGCAGCAGCTTCCCACAGAGCCAGAGCCTGGGGCTGGGAAAGGCGCTGCTGTCACCTGCTGCATCGGAGCACCAGAGGGTGCCAGGGAGAGCGGTCCTCCCCCTTCCGCCGACTAAAGAAGAAAATCAAAGCGGAGAGTTTGATGACAAGAAGAGGAAAAGGCGCAGGTGTGCGGCTCTGTGCCGCTGCCGGGTACCTGTGCTGCTGGAGTTGGGCTAGGTGCTTTGTGACCTCTCAGGGCATGCAGCAGCCCTCAGAGCTGTGGCTGAGGCTGGCGTGTGGCAGCAGCGAGAGGGCTCCCTGGCGCAGTTTGCTGCCCAACTACTCCATGGCTTTGCCCTTTGGAGGCCGAGCCCTTGGCGCTGCCTGGCAGGGATTCGTGCTGGCTGAGCTCCGTTGTGCCAGCTACCCGGCATTGCCCAGGAGCCGCCTCAGGGAAGGAAGGGCTGAGAGTCTCATCTGTGAGGCAATTTGTTTTGAGAAGCCATCCAGTGCCCTTGTCTGCAGCAGCCTCTGAGGAAGGCAGTAACGCTGATTTTGTGAGTAAGAAGCTGCCTAAACTGTGTTTTAGGCATGGTAGAGATGAGCATGGAGAATAAGATCCATGCTGAGTCTGGGAAAGTCTTTGCAGATGTAACTGGGATGAGATCGGCCAATTCCAATGCTAGAAGTGCTGGCAGAGATTCTTCAATATCAACATCTTTTGCATTGCATTTAATGTGTTCCATTTCCAAACACTTCCTTTCCGCAGCCCTGTTCAACCGGGGGAAATTACACACATAGGATCTGTGACTTTCTGCAGTGAGTGACAAACCATTACAGGAGAACACCTCCCTGATGCATACTGGGTTAGTAAGACCTCTAAAGCTGAAGGTTATAATATAAAAGCTTAAACCCATTTTGGACAATAAATCCAGTAAGAAAAATGTGGATTTTGATAATTATAGGACTTTGGTGGGGGGGAGGGAAGAGGAGGGAAGGGGGGGATCTACCTATCAGCTAATCTGCATTGCTGTATTCCTGAGAAAGCCTCAATTTATGTAGAAAAACCATAGTTCCTCTGAGGTTGGCTGAGGGCCTGAGCAAAATGATGCAGGTACAACTAAAATAACGCAGGGCAAATAAGATTGAAAAACATGCGAGGAGAGGAAGAACAGAAATAACTTCCCCCACTTCTTAAGTCCTGTGTCCTGTCTATCCAAGGAGCTGTTTGACTGCAGGCTGCTCCTGGCTGGATTCTAGCCTGCCGAGCACGTTTGAGGGTGAGCGGCCGCTGCGCTGGTCTGTGCTGTGCGGGCGCCGCGACGCCGCTGTCGCCATGCGGCTCGGGGCGCTGGCCCTGCCGCCAGTCGGGGCATCACGCGCACTCAAGCACTGAACAGCACAACTGCCCTGCTGCGCTCTTACAGCTCCGAGAGCCTTTTCTGGAGAGCGACTCCTTCCTCTCCCAGGCCTTAGCGTTGCAGGTGCTTAGCCTGGGTCGCTGAGAAGCTGCTGTTGGGCAGAGCTGCAGACAAACCTGGGCAGCTGTGCCAGGGCTGCTGCGCTTACAGGGGCGGCCAAGCTGGTGCGGGTGCCCGCGAGCTGCTGCTGCGGTGGCCGGCGTACTCGCCACCCCGCGTGCCCACTGCCCCGCGTGCCTGCCAGCCTTGCTGCTCCCCGTGCTGGCAGGCTCCTGCTTCTCGTGGAAGCTGCGTGAAGCGGCCTCTGGGTTTAGCACACTGAAAAAACAAAATTCCAAATAGTGAAATAGGGGATTTTTATAATGCATTTAAATAATAAAAATCATGATAAAAGCTGAAGGAATTGCTGGTACTCAGAGCAGAGGTTTCTACAGGTGGTAGTTGCTGCTGCCCACTCAGCTTCCCGTGCACTGAGCTGCCCCGGCTGCTCGTCAGGCTGCGCGGCTCCTGCGCTGTCCATTGCAGCGGTGACACCCCCCGCCCCAGGTGCTTGTTCCAGAGCCTCCTGCGCTGCTCCCTGCCGCGCTCCAGCCTTTCCTTTTCGCCTCTTTAACAGAACGCATGTTGCCGCAGGCAGCTGCCACCACAGAGGTGTTCCCTGAAAATGGCTCAAGCAATTTTAACTCCTCTTGCAGTTAATAGGGTTAATTAGTTCATTTTTAGAGCTTTCCAGAGGTCTTTCTGATCACCAAGCACCAGCAGTCTGATAATGTGGCAGCAAGTTGTGTAGGCCCCGACTCTGCTCCAGCGCCTTAATTCAGCTCAGTTTTCTTTCTGTCCTGAAACTGCTAGTCCTCCATGTGTCGTATGGGGTTTTGGCAAGGGCAGTGGCTCATAATGTCATTCAGAACTATTATAGAGAAGCAGTGGGAAGCTTGGTATCAATACCAACATACTTGTGTTGTTGTAATTTGCAATTGTTCGTGTGTATTTCTAGCCGCTAATCCCCTCGCTGAGATTCATTATGGAGAGACAGTAACAGGCGCTTGCAGGGCTGTTTCAAAGGCAGAGTGACTTGGCCTGGGGAAGCAGCTATTGTTCTGTGATTAAAGGAAAGGATTATATTGTGATTTCCTTGAACAGGGAACTGCGCTGCCTGCTTTTGTTACTCGTAGCAAGGGGCTAGTAATTGCTCTCCATTATAAAACACCTCTGGCCTGGGCTATGTGGCGTTCAGAGTCGATTACCTCGAACAGGCCAGAGCTGTGCAAACAGCTCCTCTGATCTCGAAGAATTTCTGTGTCGGATCCATTTATTTCCACCAGGGCTTAAGCCCTGCTGAGGCTTCAGGCAGATCCCTTCTCAGCATTAAGCTTTGAAGGAAGCGCCCCAGGTCCGTGTGCCCGGTGGATGTTGGCACCAGTCACCAGCCAGGGAAGTCGGTGACGCTTGGGCTGTCTGTGGGTGATGTTACCGGGAGGGGCAGGAGGGGTGAAGAGACGGATGGAACCGACCTGGGCCAGACCTGCAAGGTGGAGCTGAGTGTTGCATGGGTCAGTGGCAGTGAGCAGGTTTCCCACCTAAATTCTGTGCAAGCCTTAGAGTATTTGACCTGCAGCAATAGCTAAAATTTCTTGGGGTGCCATTGCAACCCCCTCCCCAAAAGAGGAGCAAGAGACCGACTGACCATGTGAGAGAGGCTGCTGAGAACTCCTTGCTTTTGATGCTCTCCACTGAATTGCATGAGCAGAGATTGCTGTGAAGGAAAAAAAAAAAAAAAAGGTGTAATTTAGCAAAAGGAGAAATTAATAAGAATTTCCTCAGATGCCCTAACCAGGATCTGTTGGTTCATTTGTTTTTTTGAAGCATCCAGCTCCAGGATGGTGATTCCAGTGTATCAGAATTGGGTCTGTTTCCACTAAACGTAGAAAAATAAGGTTCCATTTAGAAACAAAATAGTCCATGTAAAATTTGATTTTTGATACCATATCTTCCTATGTTTGGTTTTCAACATGTCTAATTTGAGACAGCTCCACATTCACAATGTTACCCCCTCAGCTGACCTCTCCCAGAAGTTGTTATTCTGTACTGTACTGCAGTTGTGCATTAAGGTTTGATACCAATGTGCGTATGTGTATGTACATGAAGAATATATATATATATATATATATATAAAATGAAGAGATAAGGTTATATTTCTATCAAGTCTTTGTGCACACACATATACTTGGCTGTTTCCCCCATGCTACAGTGATGTACTTGGCTAAAACCATCCTTGTGGCAAAGGGAAACCCGCACTGAAATGCAATGGCAGAGGCCAGCCGTGTTGTCAGCACAGAGAGGCACAGGGCAGGAGCAGACAGGGAGCCTTCTGTGTGCCATTAAAACAAAACACCAGCCTCCCAAACGTGTTTTCCTGATGCTTGGGGAACAGTAAGTATTAAATACCAAGCCCTTGTTTTTCCCCTCAAACAAACAATCTCTCCTGAAAGAATTAAAAATTCAGAAGTTTTTTTTTTCTTCCTTGCCCATTAAAAGCAACTAATTGCATTACAGTCAGAAATAGCAGGCACACTTTAAATTAGTCTGTGCTGAGGTGATAATTCTGTATGCTCATGTGCATATATTTGTGTTACATTTCCCTAGAAATAAAGTTTATAATGGAAAAGCTCCCAGACTCTTAACTTGCCGAGTTCTGATGCTCAGTGTAAGTGGTCTCACAATGTGCCCTTTTATTCCCAAACCTAGACTTAAATCCGGTCAACAAATCTACAGACTTATTACGTGATGCGTGGTGGGTAATGTAAACAACCACCCTGGTACCCGAGTGTTTAAAAATAGGACGTAAGGAGGGAAAAAGGAACCGTCCCTACACCAGAAAGAGAAGAAATGCAACCCAAAGACGTTGTGGCAGGCAGTGCCTTGAAATTATCCTCACTAAATTACAGTCATGCACGTTCCGCTCTCTGTAATTAAGCATTAGGTTTTATTTATTCCAGATGCCTTTGCTTCAAGTAAACCCAAGTCTTTTTCTTTGTTATTGTAAATCCTTTACAGGTCTTGGTGACCTGCAGACAGTAGAGAGGTAAAGCAAATGTTTTCCGAAGATGGAGCCCTTGAAGATGGCTCGTGAGTAAGTGAAGAGGCTTGCGCAGGGTCAGGCTGGTACCGCGCCGTGGGCTTGGCGCCCGTGGGCACCGTTGGCTGCGCAGAGCGGGGCTGGGGCAGCCGCGCGATGCACTTTGTGTGGGACGTCACGGGAGAGCGAAACGAAATGGTCACTGACTGCCCTGGGCTCACCGCCCTCGAGGCTTCGGTTGTGTTCAGAAAGCAGCTTGTTCAGGGTAGGCGGGGTACAGCCTTTAGTGGTGACACCAAAAATGAGGCAACTGCAGCACCAGGGGAGCGCGGCAGGGCTCTCCTCTGCTTGTAGAGGTCGTGCTGGTGTGAGCTGTGGAAAGGGAACCCAGCGCCGCTGCCCGCGGACGGGGGCTGCACATTTGGGAAGCTGCTGTCCCGGGGCTCCGCGGTCTGGCTGCGACCCAGTGTCAGCCCATCCTGCCCTTTGGGCTCCACAGCTTGCAGGAAAATCCTGTCAGCGCCATCGGAGGTAAATCCAGTTTGTCCCCAAACTTGAAGCTTAGGCCAATTCCGCATCCTCTTGTCCTTTCTATTTCTGCTTAAAATTACAGTTTACCTAGATGCTTGCAGGTCTTTCACAGAGATGTAGTTAGTTATACAGGTCTCTGAAGGCTGGATGGAGTGCTTGTATAAACAGGAATTTGGAAAGTTTGGGAAATTTTTGCTGTTGGAGTATAATTCGGAAGAAAGAAACTAATCCTAAAATCTGTGGTCAGGTTCAGCTGTGTCATGTTCATGTATGTGCTTATTGTTCAGATTTATAAGTTGCTTAGACTTTGTGAAGGAAGACCCGCCTCTCACTTGTGAGGTAGTACATGGCAAAGCAGTTAAAGGACTTTATGCGCCCATTCAAATTTACACGGTGCATTTTTGATCTGTTGAACTACTTGGATGAGCCCGGGCAGGTTCGTTAAGTGGCGCACGGGGCAGGTGGCTGTGACTGCAGCGATGTCACGTGGTGCCCGCGGCCCGTCCTGCGCACCGAGCGCCTTGGGGAGAGCCCCACGCACGGAGCGAGGAGGAGGCGGCTCCGCTAGGGAGGGCCACGGGACCTGCCCGCGCAAGGCTGCCTCTCGTGGGCCTCAGCTGCCCTAAAGGGAGGACGGGGGCAGCTCTGCCTGGCCCCGCTAGCACGGGATGCAGGGATAGACCCCCAACCGGGAAGCAGCCCTGCCTGGCCCCATGGTACCTGTGCCCATGGCTCTGCTTCCCAGACAAGGCCAAAAGTGGGAAAAAAGAAAGGGAAAAAAAAAAGGGAAAAAAAAAAGATATCTCTGTTTTTCTGTTCTTTTTTTCCACTTGCTGAAGGAAGGTGCCAGGCAGTGCTGCCTGTGCGAGGGCCATGCGTTGCAGTGCTGCTCGGCGTGTGCCGGCGCTCGCTCTGCCGCGCGGTGCGAAGCGTGGGGCCGCTCCACGGTGCCTCCCTGTGCTGCGGGGCCTCCCTCTGCCACGGTGCCTCCCTGCGCTGCGCGGCCTTCAGAGAGGCTGGCCTGGTGGGGCGCCAGGCCCGGCCACTGATCCCTTCTCCTTGTGACGCTAGCAGGAAAGCCCGTGTCCGTGTCTGACCTCCTCGGGATCAGCCGGCCCCACTGCATCCCATAATCTCCTGTCTTGCAGGTCTCATTATGCCATGTCTCGTGGTCCCCGCACAGGCTGCCGGGGTGGCCAGTTCAGGTTAAGAGTTAGAGAGAGTTTGGGGATAAAGTGAGAGGTAAAGAAAGGCCATTAGAGGGCACTTGTGCAATCCTAGAGAAGGGAAACAGTGCTTGTTATTTCACTTAGGACTGTTTACCTTGGCGCTCTCTTAAATTCAGTGATAAACAGCAGGCAAATCCCTCCAGTCAGCAGGAATATATCAATAAAATATTGACTCTGAGTTTAAAAGAAAAGAAAACAAGACAAACTTGTAGAAAAGGGAATAAAAAACATTTAGGAGGTGGCAGAGTCTGCAGAAGAAAAAGTCACACAACATATTTCACAGAATTTGTATTGCTTTCCAGTGTGGTGTTTAGGCCCCATCTTGTACATGTGCTCTAAAAATAAAGCAGGCTCAGGCCTCATCACACGGGACAAACAAAAACATTTGTCAAAAGTTTCCAAGGCCTCGGGGGCAGAGCATTGCTTTATGCTCTTGCAGCTTAGGAAGTGGATTTTCTGAGAGACCCCATGAAAGCCACTGCACAGTGGTGAGCTTGCCTAGGAGTAAGCATACAAGGGACAAATTATTTTTGCTTCTTTTGTGATGTTTTGTGCGAGTAAACCATGGGGATCTAGCTTAAAGCCATGCCAGGTTATAATCAATGCACCAGAGCTGTTAGTTAACGTGTGTGGAAGCGCGCGTCCCAAAACCCGGCCAGGGATCCTGAGATGCTTCTTTGCTACTTTGAGGTCCCACTTTTGCAAGGGTGCACAAGAAAACTGGGTCCCTTTTAGACCTCTGAGGTTGGTTAGTAAAAATGAAGACACTCAATGCCCTACTGGCCTGTAAATGGTACCAGATCATAAAACTTCCATCTTTTATTTATAGGAACAATTTTGAAAACAACTTCATGTATAGAATGGACTGCTGTTGGTTTTGTAGCCTGGTAAAAGCCACAGAACGAAACTTGCTGATCTTTGGAGGTTTCTGCTAAGCTGAAAATGCTGTGAAAAAGAGATAGAGAAAACAGACAAATCTTCAGCTTTTCTCCACACTGCAGTTGTGAATGGGATGGAGAAACTGTCCACAAGGGGTTTTAAAGTGGATTAGCTAGTGAAATTATTTAAGAAGTGAAGCTTAGCCTGAGTAGTCCTATAATCAAAAATAGTTTATTTTAATAAAGGTTACACCACACTAGAACTGACTATGAGAATATACAATATTGCAATTGCAAGAGGTTCATGTGGAGGACACTGTCTTCAGAAGGTGCCAGTGTTTCTTACCTAAGCAAATAATCTGCTTTAACTGCTGTGATTAAGTTAGAAAGAATTTCATCCCTATTGGCCAAGGATAATACTTGAAAAATCAATAAACAATGTGTTAGAGCACACAGACTCATCCTACTCCGTATGGGAGATTTCTGCTGACTTTGGTGACTCCAGGCAGCAACTATTTTGACTTAGGATCTTTGCTCCAGAAGGTCAGATGTCATTCACTTTGCTGATAAGTATAAACACTTCAGTCTGAATTGAAGAAAATATGCCCGTGGTCATCAAAAGCTAGCTAGGGAACTAGCTAGCACAAATGTTGACAAATACTGGGGAGGGCAAATCATGATTTATCTAGGCAACAATTCCATGTGCTCCATAAAGTCATTCTTCCCCTTTCTTGGGATGGAGCAGTGCAGTAACCTATCATTATAATATTAAAACTAATACTAAAATGTGCAGTTAAAAAGCTGTTAGCGATGGTGATGAAGTGCTGCCAGCCCCCCTGCTGCCCACAGGGAGCCCTGGACACGGAGCGTCGCTGCCGCGCGGCCGCCTGCTGCTGCCCGGGGTGTCACCGCGCAGAGGAGGCCGCAGCTGCCGCCGCCGCTGCCTCCGCGCGCTCGTGGCCTCCTCGGGCAGCAGAGCGGCTGAGAACAACAGAGAGGCTCGAGCTCCCGCAGCGCCTCCCCGCACGCCTGCTGCCGGCCCTAAGAGTACGTGGGGCCTCCGTGGTGATGCTGCCTACCTGAATGGGAGAAATGCTTATTATCATTATTTTGCTCAGAAAGTGAAGATCTGACTGTAAAAACAGGAATATGCAGGTGAGGGAGAACACTCGTGAAGAACAGCAGGCTTCGCTGTGAGGGGAGGCGAGAGCGAAAGGTGCAGGGCTCCTGCACGCACACGCAGCAGTGCCGTGTGTGTGCGCTGCGGAGCGATCGCGCTGGAAGGTTTTCTCGGGAGCTAGCAGGAAGCTCCCGGGAGAGGGAGATGCCCTGTGCTGCCCGTCCCGTCCCGTGCTTGGCGAGGGTCTCCAGGGATCTGGTGGCTGGACAAGGGCTGGGTGGAAGCGACCGGTTGTCCATCACTTGCCTCCCTGAAGGAGTGTGGGAAGAGGCACTGGGAGCTTTCTAAAGGGCTTGAAAGGGAAGAACTATTTTATTGTGGCTCAGACTACACCAAGCTACTTCTAAAGGAGCCCTGTATTTACTAATTTTGTCTAAGACAGTAAAGAAAGGTCAAGTGGAAGAAGAAAAAAAGCAGCTAAATATCAGAGTCAATCTTAAAGAAAAATAAAGTTTGTTGCAAAGCTATAATCAGCTTACACTGTAGTATAAAGCCTGGTGCTTGCCCACGCACTCAGCCAAGTAACAGCAATAAAAGTAAGATAAAAATGTTCTTGCCAGCTCGGTTTTTATCACGCTTTTCCCTTAATCCAGCGGCTAATACAATTTAGGCAGTAGCTTTGAATTCTTCTTTTTTTTTCTTATTTTTAAAAATGTTATCATTTAGCAATTTAAACTCACTTTGCTCATGGCAAAATCTGGGCTTAGCTCCCCGCTTCCCACACCACAGCCACTATGTATGAGATCATCTACTTCAGTGAAAGGAGATGGTCTGTCCCACTGTATATCTTAGGGTAGTCATTACTGACCTACTTGTAGACATAATAATGAAAGGCTGAGATTATGAATTATTATGCCTAATTTGTAAGGGATTCTCTGCTTTTGTGTTTTGGAATTCCCATCAGACCTGAGGATTAAGTCCTGCTGAATTGCATGCTAATACCAATGTGCTTGAGTATGTGGGGGATTATAGCACATATTTTCCTAATTCACTATTTTTATAAAGAGCAATTTCACTGGAAATATTTATTTTTCAAAAGGATTGTTGGAAGCCCAACTAAAATCTCCCGAGGAAAGTAAAGTCCATGTCCCGTCCATGTGCTGTGAGCTTGCTCTTGTTACCCCTTCCCATCTCCGCTGCGGCACATCCCTGCGTGCAGCTCCTCCAGAACGCGCCAGGCTGCCGCCCTTGGGAGCTGCCGATGGGACGCGAGCGCGTGGGCTGGCTGCCAGTTACAGCTGCACGTGCAGAGCGCTTACACACACCCTTGGAGCAGCCTCTCTGACACGGCAAGCGTAGCCCTTACGTGTGCCCACCCTTGTATGGCAGGAGAGATTCCTGCAGGCCATGAAGCGAGTGCACGGAGGGCACAATGTTGTAGGCAAGTCTGCATTTCAGGCTGCTTGAGCCCATATGTCCCTTTTAAACTCCTCGCGTTGTGCAGCCTTGAAATGCCTCTAAGTTTGGCCTTACCATTTTGCCTTGACGGTTTGGTTGCCACAATAGGTTCATGTGTGATTTGCTGCAGGCCCTTGTGGGCTCTCTGGTGGCACTGAATGGTCACGCAGGTTCCCCGGTGCGTGGCTGCTTGTGCTGCGAGTGGTGCCCAAGGCCGGCGCGTTACCGCAGTCGGCAGAACGCGCCAGGCCCTCAGCCGGGAATCCCTGTGTCGCTGCAGGATGCTCCTGCTCCACGGCGCCCTGCTTTGGCTGCTGCTGCTGCTGCCGCCCGGCTCCAGGACGCAGAAGCTGCCTACCCGAGATGAGGAGCTCTTCCAAATGCAGATCCGGGACAAGGCGTTTTTCCATGATTCATCAGTGATCCCCGACGGAGCCGAAATCAGCAGCTATCTGTTCCGAGACACACCTAAAAGGTAACTAACTAGGGTCGGTTTAAATCAGAGTTGTGTTTGTGAGTTAGTAGTATTATTTGTTGCGTGTTCTGGAGTCAAAAATTCAAATCGAATAAGGAAAACATAGATGTCTAGAGGCAAAGAGAGGGAGGAGGAGGTTGGAAACAGAGCTGCTCCACTACACTTGTCCCTCTTCTTAATTTAATTTTGTGCTTTAACAAAGCCACATAAGCCAGTGTAGATGAACTTCTATTTCCCAGCCTCACCCTTTGGGGCTGGAAAATACTGTGGTTAGACTGGAGAAGAAAACGAGGTTCCAGAGAGTTCAGGGAAGACCAACATTGAGATTTCCCGCTTCATATCACACACCTCCCTAAGCTTTCATAGCAAAACATACAGCAATACATGCGAAACATTTCTTTGGGGAGGAGAGGAAAAGGGACACAGCTGAATCCATACATGTTTCTAGGACCCTTACTCAGAAAAATTACGAAATACATGACCCATCCTAAAGATCCTGTTTTCCTCATTTTTACCTTTGTCACCACTGGTATCTTATATAGTTAAGGTAGAAGAAAGAAGCAAAACTGATAGAGGGGAGGGAGGAGGTGAGAAACCTCTCTGCTAGAGGTTGAGGAGTGTGAAATCTGCAGCACCATCTTAGTGGGGGGACTTCAGTCCCTGTCTCTTTAGCTCTTTAGGTCCTTTCCATGCCCTCCCAGCACACGTAGATTGGATCTGTACATAGATTGTTGTCTTGCCTGTGAGCAACACTTCTGCCTCTGTTGCCCCACCAAGGCAGACCTCAATACTGTCAAGTCTGCTGGCTGTCTGCTCTCAGAATTTATTAATTGACGGGTCTGTTACCCTTCCTCTAGGTATTTCTTTGTGGTTGAAGAAGACAACACCCCCTTAGCAGTGACAGTGACACCATGCGATGCCCCTCTGGAGTGGAAACTGAGTGTGCAAGAGCTCCCGGAGGAAGCCAGTGGAGACGGTTCAGGTAACAAGCCATCAAAGGCTGCCCTTGCACCCCAGAGCCCGGCCTTTCTCCTGCAGTCAAAGGATTCGGAGGCTCTCAAAGCAGGCTCAGTGTGACGCTGGGAGGCTCACAGCAGGCCTGCGCTTGTGATCTCCCTGTGTTTGGATCTTCAGCCCCAGTCCTGCCTTTGTGCAGGAAACTGGCAGCAGGGAGCAACACGAGACAAGCTGTGCTTGAGTTAAATCAGTTTCCAATGAACTAAGCATGCGTAGGTCAGAAAGTAAACGTTGAAAGCTGCCCGAGTGCAGTAGTGAGCCGACCCGAGGGAGCGCTCTCTGGCCGAGCTGCAACACAGAACCTGAAGGCTGAGGGTGCCAGCAGAGACTGCTCCAGATGCTGCCGCAGCAAACCATGTGCCCGGCCTAACTCGGTGCTACGGGGCACTTTGCTGGGGCTGCAATCACAAGATCAGAAAGGATGGGGATTTGCATTCCTGCAAGGCTGACCTTTGAGGGCTCATCTGTAGGCACGCTTAAAGCTTATTTGAAGGTAGGAGCGTCATTCCTGCTCTGGAAAGAAACCGGCACTGCTTTGCAGAGCCTCTAATGCGAGTGCCAAGTGCCACGCACCAGACTGTAGCAGGATAGGTGCAAACCAGCTTAGCTGTCTGATGTGACCGAGTAATGATTATGTATTCCTCACAAGATATAACTTTCCTTTTAATCTAGCTTTCATATTTTTATACAGAAGTTTTTAGCATTCTGTTTTCTCATATTCACAGCCCTTTGCACATCTGTATAAGTGTCTGTCTTTCCTTACAATGTAGGTGAACCAGAACCTCTTGAGCAGCAGAAGCAGCAGATGACTAATGAAGAAGGCACAGAGCTCTTCTCTTACAAAGGCAACGATGTTGAGTATTTTGTGTCCTCTAGTTCCCCATCTGGCTTGTACCAACTAGATCTGCTGTCAACAGAGAAGGATACACATTTTAAAGTTTATGCGACCACTACTCCAGAATCAGACCAACCTTATCCCGAATTACCTTATGATCCCAGAATTGATGTCACTTCTCTGGGACGTACTACGGTGACGCTCGCATGGAAACCAAGTCCCACTGCCTCATTACTCAAACAGCCAATTCAGTACTGCATAGTCATCAATAAAGAGCACAATTTCAAAAGCCTCTGTGCTGTTGAAGCCAAGCTCAGTTCTGATGATGCCTTCATGATGGCTCCAAAACCAGGTCTGGACTTCAGTCCATTCGACTTTGCCCATTTTGGCTTCCCTTCAGACAACAACTCGGGCAAAGAACGTGGTTTCCTAAAATCCTCCTCAAAGTTTGGGCGCCAGATGCCTTCAAAGCCAAGAGTTGATCTGCATAAGATTTGCATTGGGAACAAGAACATCTTCACGGTGTCTGATCTGAAACCAGACACGCAGTACTACTTTGACATGTTTGCAGTAAACACCAACACTAACATGAGCACCGCTTATGTTGGCACCTTTGCCAGAACAAAAGAGGAGGCTAAACAGAAGACAGTTGAGCTGAAAGATGGCAAAGTGACAGATGTATTTATCAAGAGAAAGGGAACCAAATTTATACGTTTTGCTCCTGTTTCATCTCACCAAAAAGTCACTTTCTCTGTTCATTCATGCCTGGATGCTGTTCAGATCCAAGTTAGAAGAGATGGAAAACTTCTCTTGTCTCAAAGCGTTGAGGGTGTACGGCAGTTTCAGCTTCGAGGGAAAGCAAAAGCTAAATATCTAATTAGGCTGAAAGGAAGCAAAAAAGGTGCTTCCATGTTGAAGATTTTGGCTACAACAAGGCCCAATAAGCAGTCATTTCCTTCTCTTCCAGAAGATACAAGGATCAAAGCCTTCGACAAGCTTCGCACGTGTTCTTCTGTCACAGTGGCGTGGCTAGGGACCCAGGAGCGAAACAAATTCTGCATCTACAAGAAGGAAGTGGATGATAATTATAATGAAGAACAGAAGAAAAGAGAACAGAACCAGTGCTTGGGGCCAGATACAAGGAAGAAATCAGAAAAGGTTCTCTGTAAATACTTCCACAGCCAGAACATACAGAAAGCAGTTACCACAGAGACAATCCGAGGTCTGCAGCCGGGCAAATCCTACCTGCTGGATGTCTATGTCATCGGGCACGGAGGGCACTCTGTCAAATACCAGAGCAAACTGGTGAAAACAAGGAAGTTCTGCTAGTGCCCTGTATATAGAAATCTATGGACCTCCAATCTGAACATTACCCTACTTCAAGTATACAGATTGACTACTTGCACAGCTGAGAAGTTGTGTCCTTTCCTGGTACTGTGTAGAAAAGATATCAACTTGTATATTTATGTTTACATAAGTAATTGTTTGGAGGAACCGAGGCTGGTGCTCTCTGGTAGCATCTGACAGTTGTATTATCATGTGTCTGGTGACCCACATGTGATGCTCAGTAGATGTCCAAGCTAGCGGGAAACCTTGAAGGAACAGGCACTCCTTGCTTCCATATTGCATGAACTGCTTCTAAATTATTTTATTACTTAAAGATCTGAGATAAATGAGTCATCTACCTTGTTATTCACACACAAAACACAGAGCCACTCACCCATTCTCTCAGCATAGATGGTAGGGTTTCTGTAAATTATTTTATAGAGTCTTGTTTTAAATGTTTATGTTTCTATGACTGTAAACTATTAAAATCTCCCTCCATTAAAATACAGATCTAAACTAAGTATTAACTGGGCTGCACATGCATCAGTTTCATTGCTAATGTAAATTCTTACCTAGCTCATTTTAATGTTTAAATACTGTATGTATTTCATGTACAAAGTTGCCATAACATTATATTCCTGTACATAAAATTAAAAATATTAGATTATACATTGTTTCCTTTTTCTTGACATTTTGAGGGGGAGATCAGACTTGGGAACCAAACCAGCTTGCTGAGGCTTGATCAGAATTCAGCAAGGACAAGCCTTTCTGTTGCTGCTGCTCTTAACGTGCCTCAAGGCCGGGGGAGTTCCTGACGCTCTGGAGTCGGGGGTTGCAGTTCTGCAGAGGAGCCCAGGGCACTGAGGGCAGGTACTTCTGGTGGACGTGGGAATTGCATGAGGTGATTGCTAAGGCAAGAGGAGATCCCAGAGCGGCCTCGGGTGCTGTGCGTGGGGACAGATGCTGTTCCAATGCTGTTCCGTGGCAGCGCCATAGTTGCTTTTTGCAGGTTATCACTGAAGTCACTCGGGCTCTGCACTCTGATACTTCCCACCACAGTAGCAATAAGCCAAGGGGATGTTTTTTTCTTTAAAAGCACATTGATTCAAATTGCGTTTTCATTGTATAAATTGCTTAAGATCATCAAATGCCTGCCTCAGCTTTCCTGATTTATTTTTAAATATATTTCTCTGTAGATGATCACCTCTCCTGCTTTGAAACCCTCTCTGTAATTTCCTAAAGCTAATGGCTGCAGTAGCACCCTGCTCGCTGGGCTTCCAGGACAAGATGTAGGTAAGCAGCAGGTCAGGAGGTCATTGGGGCTGGGAATCCTCTAAGAACAGACTGTGATGCCAGTGTTAAATCACAGCTTGCCCTACATTTCACGGTCCAAAAATCCAGAGTCCTTCAGTTTCAGATCAACACTTGCATCTTTTAAGCACTTCTGTGTTCACTGGTGCCATTTCTGCTGGGAATATCCAGTGGCATAATTCCCATGTTTCCTTAAGAATATGTGTTTTTTATGACATTCCAGTTGACAATCCCATTAGCCAGCTTTCTCTGTTTGGGGTTGCATTGACTTGGCTTTTCTAGCTGGCAACTACTTATTTTTGCAGTAAGGAAAATGAAAATTTTCCCCAAAATGTGAGCATCTCCACTCTACCTGAGCACTACACTTTCAAAGAAAAATAGCACAAAATGGTGCCTTTTTTTCCTTCCAAGTAATTAGCTTTATTTCTTCTCCTGGTTAAGAACTAGCACTATTTTTTTCTCCTGGATAAAACTGTATAAGCATTCCAGTATTGCATGGCATCCTTCTATTCAGCAGGTCTTAATGGAGTCAAGTGAGTCTGAGCGGCAGATTTATTTCAAAGAATGAAGTAAAACCAAAGAGACGAGTGTCTGTAAGTTACCCGTCCTTAAGGGGGAGGCGCCTGCAGTAGCTGTTGGAGTCAATAAGGTGGGTCTCAGACCGGGTTCAGACCGAGCACTTGCTGTGGGTGGCGGTGGCGGCGGCGGCGCTTTCCCCGCACGGCCCCGGCAGCGCACGCGGGTTTCAGGCCCCCCGCGCCCCCGCTCGCTGCCCTCTGCCCTCTGCCCCTCCAGAGCCGCCTCCCGGCCACAGAACCGCAGCGACCTCCAGCTGCTCCCTGCCTTGCGCCCGAGGCGCCACCAACTGCATCCTGCCATTAACCCTCTGCACATCTGGATCCCGAGTTCCACATCGCAGTGGTGTCAATAACTTACTAAAGGATAACGGGGACGGAAATCTGTGAGACGAGCAAAAAAAAAGCTATATAAATACATATATCAATTAAGAGCTGCTTTTGGGGATTTTTTAAAACGGGGTTTCAAAAGCAATAGAAGCAGGAACTTTTGGAGTTCAGCATTCATACTGATACACACAGGTGCATATTTTCAGTTCTAGACCTCCATTTGTAGAAGCATAAACTGACTTATATTTGTTTGAGCTCTAAGCAGCAATTTTAAGCCACAGAACATACTGGGGAGAAAAATCCTGATTCAGAACAGTAAATGGTAAATAAACGCTAAAAAAAAGGTTAAAAAAAGTTAAACACTTGGCGAAAACCGTAATAGTGGTGGATGCTCCAAGTCCTCTGAATATTTAGCTTTGCAGTCATCATATGTGAACGCATTCAGCTAAAAGGGCTGTGAAAATGTGTATTATCTAATGCAGTGTATACATAGGTAGGAGTAATTGTGAGCCCTGGACTCTTCTTTCTGTTCCCCTCTGCTCAGAAACCTGTCCATAACCCTAGTGAGAGGAGAGCACGCAGAGCATGGCAAGGCTGCCGGCAGCAGACACGCCGCCACGCCAGCTCACCACCCACATTCCCTCCGATCCGCCCAGCACTGCCAGTATTGTGGGATCTTGGTGCTACATGTGTGATCTCAAGTTCATGTAACGTCACAGCACTGCTCGTTTAGGCAGCAGACACATTGCAATAAGCAAATCACCTGCATTTGCTTGTTCTGAGTAGGACCGTTGGGCAGACGGCTGGTATACACTGTGAATAGCATTTACTATAGCTTAAAGAGCTAGCAGTCATTAAATACTATTCACATATTTGTAAGCTCTTAGTCTTTCACATTAGAGAGAGGAAAAAAAAAGTTTTAAGCTACTTTTGCTCATCTCTGTCTGGCTATGTTAGAGAAACTCGCTTTGATATTTTCCACAATGGGTGCTCATTTCCATCTTACCTTGTAAAAAATATCCTGCTACTAAGAACAGCAGCAAAGGTTGTGCTTGTGAGGGCAACGTTTAGCTCCAAATTCACATTGGGCATGACAGTTACGGCCACATAACAACATGCAACAGTTATGACAGCAAATCTGTCAGGACTCTTCCTAGCATTTAAGGCCGCTTTCAGTGAGAGCTTCAAATTAAAAGAATTACTTCAAGGAGACCTAATTTTATGTCTCAGAGAAAAAAAAACAACCTCAAATCTAGCAGCACGTTGTATCTTCCCATTTGTCCAACATAATCCACGTTTCTGAAGACTGTTTCTGCTTATGATGCTTTTGTCTGCATGGGAAGCACGAGCCCATTTCACACTGAAATGTGACACACTCACTCCAGGCCCAATGAATGAAAATGGAAAATAAGGAAACGATGCTGGGCACTGCTACTTGTGGCCCAGTCTCCGAGCAGTACGTCGAGGAACCTTCCTTGGTTTGTGCGTCCACTCCATCTACAGCTACCTGGTGCAATTAATCACCTGGGGCCCTGCCTCGTGGTGCGAGGCTCTGTGCAGGTCTCCGGCTTTCCCTAAGCCCCTCGCATTTCAGGATTTGTACTTTAAAATACAGGGCTATCAAGAGAGCATAAGGACCATGTAAATTGACAACTTCAGACAAATCATTTGGACCGGTTAATTTAAACCATTCCTGTGGCCAAGAATATATGTGACGATGAGGGAGAGGCAGGCTGCTGGGCTCCTTTCTTTCCCCAAGTAGGGAAGTGTATTTTTCATAACCACTAAATATTTGCCTGCAGAGGAACAGCGTGGACAAAGTGGATTGTTTATTTAGTGAATTCTATATTCCCACTCTGTTACCTTTTCCCAGTTCTCCTGTGCTAGCACTCCTACACGTCCAATGATCAGATAAAGTCTTGAACCACACAAAGAAAATACTTGGTAAGATTTTTGGGTGCCTAACTGTGCAAGAGGTTCTTACTTCAGTGAGGAAAGTTAAGATGAACAAGATCACTCCTCAGGTATTAATGCTTTCTTTTATATCCTGTTCCATTTCCTAACGCTTGGTCTTACTTAAAAGGTCTCCTGGCAGGCCAGTGATGCTAGAAGAGGACATGAGGGATATGAATGGTTTCTTCTTGCCTATTACGCAACTTTGGTTTTCTTGCCTGTTACCTCTTGCCTCTGGTTTTCACTCCAGCACATCTGCTTAGGAGGTGCATGGGGATAAGATGCTGCATCTACAGTAAAACCAAATCACAGGAAAGACAAGGACTTGTTCTGTACTTTAGCCAAACGTGCCCTGCTCCCAGTGGCAGCAGGAAGGGAAGTGGCAGCCCGTTCTGGAAAGGCAGGGCTGCAGCCAGGCCCCAGCTGGGCTCCATTAGCCGCCGGGGCCGAGCGACCCCACATCCTGGAACAGGGCTCTTAGCAGGAGCTGTGGAAGAAGCCTCTCCTGCCTCGGAAGGAGGGCAGAGCTGTTGAGCCTTGGTGGGTGATTTTTGTCTTTTATTTGTTTTTGCTTTTTAAATAAAGAAGGGATTTCCAGATCTGCAGGATTATGGTTTTTAGCTCTGTTAGGGAGACTATTTCTTAGTGTGATCCTGGAATTTCAGCCAGGTGTTTGAGAGTGGTTTATAAGCATGCTCTTGTTAAAAAGGCATTTCTTTATTCTTCCCTCCTTTTGTCTCAGAAGGTTCTTAGAATTCTTACCTGCATCAGCTCTCTAGAGCCAGCTGACTTCTTGCTTAGAAGGGCCCAGGTAGGCTGTGGCACACTTCTTTTTTTCCTTTTTTTTTTTTTTTTTTTAAATACAAGTTTTTATCTGGTGTTTTTTCTCTGCCTTTCAAGTAAGTAATGAATATGTACCTTGCCATAACTGCCTTGCTAATGTAATGGCAAACCAGTTAAAGAGATGCTCTAGATGAAATAATTATTTGTGTTGCTTTGGTGGGTAACAATGCCAGGCCACTCTGTATGCACAGCTTGGTGGGTTTTACTAGGCTCATTCTCCTTACCTGCTTCATGTGCCTCTGCTCTGCGTGTGTTTAGATACTGGGCTCATGGGTCAGATTGGCCTGACAGGACAGTAGAGATGTGCTGTGGGCTGCTACACCTATTCAGAGGTTTAATCCTTATTGTTCTTAACAGGAACTGCACTAAATGGGACAACCCCCGTGCCTCAAAATGCTAGAGAGGGATCAAATTGGTTTTTAATCCATGTTCTGTGAAGGTTTGTGATCACTGGTTTAGCTTAGTTCCTGGTCCATATCTATTCTGATACCTCTGCTGATCTTAAACCTTGGATTGTACAGGATTTCTGGTGAAATTAAAGAATACGGAAGAAAGGCTAAGACAAAAAAAAAATTAGTACTTATTTTTAAACTTGTACCTTTCTGGTAATTTCTGTAAGTGTTAGCATTTACAACATACATTTCTGCTTTGCTTTCTCACCCTCTTGGCCCTGCAGCTTCTGTTTTGCATGTGTTGCATTCTCTTGCTGAGCTG
>JAUBOD010000658.1:3419515-3436163 GCA_032353885.1 Nothura maculosa | reverse complement strand
TAGCTGTAGTGAGCTAGTGTTCTTGAATTCTGTATTTTATATTTCTACTATATGGATAGCACAAAATTAATTTAAGTCCAGTATGACTTTAAATGAGGCTTACAGGAAAACAAGGGAATACTGCAGGGATGTTTTCAGTGTAAACTCTCATTATAAGCAGAGCTCAATATAGAAATAGCAATAGGACATAGTCCTGTGTTACGCATGGGATTCAGAAAGAGCAACACTTCATCTATGGGGCTGATTATTCTGTATCACCGAGTCTTGATTTTGGCTGTTTTAAACAACTAAACAAACCAACATCCTTGAGGGTCCAGTATCTTAGAGTGTGATTGAAGTCTATGAGAATTCACCTTGCACTTCATATCTATTACTCCCCACTCCTAATACTTTGGCCACCTGGGCTTTTGTTTAGCACCTCAGGTTACATTCCATTGATAGCTGTGAATTCAACACTTCATAAAAGGAAAAAAAAATAGGGGTCTGGAAGCACTGGAGCTGTGTGCCTGTTGTTGCAACTTGTGATCTCTTTGAATTTTAAGTCCACCAGACAGAGTGAGGTGATGGTGAGACCCGTTGTGCACTGAGGAAGATTTATGAATAAATGGATTTTAAATCTGTTGGAAGAAGAAAAATAAGCATTTGGTTGGTAGAATTGAGTATGTAGTGGGTTTTTTTCTTTCTTTCTTTGTTTCCCTGTAGCAGCAAGAAGTACTAGAGAAATGAGGCAGGGATGAAAACAGGTTGTGGGTTCATCCCCCCATGAAAAGGGTTCCATCCCTTTCAGACATGACAGTAGTGGGTATGTGCTGCAGGGCAATAAGGCAATACTTTAACATAGGATCTAAGATGACTAAGGTTATCATAGTGTCTTAGGACCATGGAGGTTAGTTTTAGTTCCCTCAGTAAGTAATGCAGGCCTAGGTGTTTACTATAGGCCTTAGAACCAAATGTTCCTTGTTTCTGTTGTGTGCAAGGCCTGCCTGACAAAGGGGATTCAATTGTTTCGCCTCAAAGGCTAGGAATAAACTAACTTGTATGTAACATGGATAATTAGGGAATTTAAACCTGGATTGGTGCTTATGGACACAGCTAAACATAGCACTGATAGGCAGCAGGTAGCGCATGTTTATGCTATTGAAAAGGAAGTAATGATGGTTCTGTTTTCCTAAGAATAAGAGGAAGACAGTGAGGCCAAAGAACACAGTGACTAAGTGAAAAATGTCCTGAGACTATCTCTGATAAACAAGCAGGATAGACTTTGAAAATGTGGTTACTCTGCCAAATGAACTTTCCATATCTGGTACTTCTGAAAAGTTTTCTGTACATATAACCATTCTCCAAGGAGTTAAAAATGCATGGAACTTCTGCATGGAAGTTTTATGATATCTTAAAAGCTTCATGGAGAAGTGAAAGGGATTGAAAGTCTGCCTATCCGATACCACGTAGCAGATGAAAAGTAGAGGTCTGTAGTGAAAGTCATCATCCATCTGCTGCAATAATATTAACAAAACCACTATAAGTTCATAGTACAGTATAGTCAGCTGTCTTACAGGAAAGCTCAATACACTGATCCAGCTTCTCTGTCTGTTCAGAAACATTGGAAAAATACTTGACAGCCTTAAAGTTCTTTCAAGGTTCTATAAAGAATTTATGGTGTGGTTGCATTAGCAAACGTGCTGAGTTAAATCATAGGCATGCAGCAACTACTGAAAGCAGTTTAATTTCTATGTATTTTCTCAACAAATATCAATAGTTGTGCAGACTAGGAATCAGCTTAGTGACAAAACTCGTGTTATGTGAAGATCTCTCTCAAGATTATGCGTCAAGTAGGAGAGGAAGGAGGTAAGTTTGAGACTTATTGTTCCCAGAAGCAGCATATGATCAACTCAGAGCAAGGCCTAAGGGAAATGGGGTCTGGGAAGGTATGACCTTTATGTGATGGGGCATGTATGTAAATGGTTAGGATTGTAGGAAGTAGCTCTCCAGGGAAAAACTGGATCTGGAAAGTCACTTTCCATTAATGAAGGAAAAAAAGGGAGGGTTGATCCTGAAGAGACTGACAGAAAAAAAACAGGGTGGGTAAGATCTGTATAGGATATGGCTCTCAGGCTGAAATAGGATATCACTGAGTGGCAGAAGATCCTGTTAGGACTCTTAAGGATAGAACCACAAGTTCTTTTGCTACTGTATAAAATGATTAGGCCAGTTCCTGCCACTAAAGAAAATAATGGGAGATCATTTACACAGTATATTTAAAATATAAAAATATAGTGCTCTAATTTCTGAGTTTCTAAGATCTTTCATGTTCATTCCATGAATGTTTGTTCAACAGATTCTTGTTAAACCAGTGAGCAGAGTAATCATGTGAACCTGTGCACATTGTTAGAGCTATGAGGGCTAAAAATTTATTTTCTTTCTACTTAAAGCTATCAACTGCCACCAACAGCATGGGCTTAGAAAAAGAATCAAAGTCAAATCAGAGAGGATGAACGACTAGCATCCAAGGTCACTCTCTATTGTCCCTGTTGGATGGCATGGACACTGGTCTCTGAGACTCCCAGGCCCAGCATGTAGGCCTGTGAATGGCCTTTGAAGCTAAGGATGTAATGAGAAAATATTTGTTCCCTATTATGCAACAGGGAATCTTAGGCACAGATGTGCTCCATAGATGAGTATAAGAAGTAAGTACAAAGTGAAGTTTATATACCTAGGAAAATTCCTCTTTTCTGCCTGACTTAGTTGTGCACATGACAGCCCTGAGTTAATGAGGTGAAACTGTTCCCCAGACTCTGAAATACCACAGGCTCGGTCAATAAAGGGCTCTAATCACAGCCTGTGGTTTTACATAAGCTATATAATTCACTTGATCTCAATACTTCAACATTAGAAAGGAAAACTATCTTGAACTTGTTACCTCTGTTCCAGTACTTCATCTATAAGCCCACCATCACTCTTCATGCATCTCTCTAAATGTATGGAATTATAGGAAACAGCTGTAAAAGACGTCAAGAAATCAGCTGGTATAGGATTTTGTCTAATATGAGCTATACCTGTGTCATTTAATACTCCTCGTTAGTCTTTTCTTGAAGACCTCTTATTGATGACAGCTCTGACCTCCCTAGGTACTAGGTCTGTGTGAGTCAGAAAGTATTTGCAGTGTCTGAAGTCTGACTTGATTCAGTTTGTTTTCAATCTTGTTATATCCATAGTGGACATTTAAAGTTCTTCCTGGTTTTATTAAAAATAAATATGTATTTGAAGTAATCCTTTCTCTGGACTAAACACTGAGATGTCTTTGGTCTTTCAGCCCATGTTTATTAGATTTATGATCACTGTGCACTGCTGTTATTCAGGCTTTGCTTGTACTTTGTTCATAAAGCCTGTAACTGCCATAAAAGAAATTAAATATACTTGATGTGGCTTGTTCTTGTCAAAGACATGCTGGCAATTATTTGTCAGCTGTCCCACTTCCTTCTAGACACATGATACCTCAAAATTGTTCTAGTTCTCCAGCTGAGGTTTAGCTAATGCTGATGATTTTATCTTGCAGTGTATTGGGCTGGAGTTTATAAACAAGAGCATATTTGACATTTTCACAACAGCAAAATAATTTTGACTCTAGTTTGACCTGCTATAGCTTCCAAATGTCTTTTTAAAGATTAAAAATATTAAAAAACATGAAACCTGAGTAACACACTAGATTTAATACTAATGTACTTAAATTCTGTATTTTTTCAAACCTTTTCAAACCCTAGCTTAACCAGTGAAATGATAAGACTTTAAAAAAAAAAAGTAATACGCAATCAGCTTAAGAATAGAAAGGCAAGCACATTTATGCATTCCTGTGTGTGTGTGTGTGTGTGTGTGTGTGTGTGTGCGCGCATGCATTTAAAGGGAAATGGACTTGTCTTGATTGTGGGCTCCTAAAGACTAACTTTCAAGACGTCAAATATCTGAGAAGAAAACTGACAGTAACCACTCCTTGTGAGTAAGCAGAAATGTAAGTCAGAAATGAATCCTCCCATATACTGCTTTACATGACCTTGAGTATCACAATACAAGAAATCTGCATTGGCTGATAGAAAAGCCAAAAAAGACAACTGTGCATTGACTGGAAGAAAACTTTGGTGAAAAAATAACTTTTAGTCTGAATTCAAAAAGCTTTGAAATAATTGGTTTGGAAAAGAACAGGCCACAAAAAAGTCCTTAAAAATAGCTTTGTAAGGAATTTTCTGTGCTAAATCAAAGTATGTTAAGGAAAGAACAATTTTAGGGTTTTCAGATCACAAAAAAGCCAGACAAAACAAACACTGTTAGAATGGGAGGAAAAAGGGGAAAAGGAGAAAAAAAAAAAAAAGTGGAATGGGCTTTTAGTCATATTTACAAAGGCTTGTTTCCTTGTTTAAGAAAGTAGACTATCCTCTGAGACTGAGATTTCTCATCAGTAGTGTAACATATTAGGTTGACTCCATTGCAGTACAATCAGACCAGGTTTTTTCTGTCTTAATTGTCCTTTCTATTACCAGACAGAAAAGTAATCGAGTCTTGAGACAAAATGTTTCATAAAGGTATGTGGGAGATGCAAAAGGCCCTTTGGGTGACCTTTTCTGCTTGTGACCTGAAATGACCACACTTAAATACTTCCTCATTTTGTAAAGACAGAGGAGGTTTACTCACAGGGGAGTAACAAGAGACAGAGCAACTGAGTAACTGCTAGGCCTAGAACCTGGGAGATGCCTGGGGGATGCGAGCCTGTTGAGCATGCTATTCTGTTTGACCTAAATATCTTTGAGAGATAATGGGAGGGCAGAACTCTCGAGTTCTACATTTTTCCCTTGCAAATGCAGTTACTTTAATAGCTGATTCCATGCTTATTGCTTAAGTGCACTTATAAATTCAAAGCTGTTTAAAGACACTTAAAGCAAAAATTCAATTTGCTTGGCAAAGACTACTAGTTGGCATAGCTGGGGAAACAACAGCCACAGTAATTAAGTTGCTGGAAGTGATAGCAAATGCACTAGTAGATGGAGCAAGTTGTGGTATACCAGCTGGAGAAACACATTCATGAGTGCTTTTCTGGGGGCCTGAACCATGTCATTTCTCTCTAACAATGCTGGAGCTGTGTTAGCAGTGCCCACTCTATAGTACATGCTGCCACAGGAAATAAGGTTTCACTGACAGAATCAGTGAAAGGCTTTACCCAGTAGAAGCAGTTGAAGAAACAGCCTCAGCAAAGACCTAGGAAAGTTAGACTTGAAAATGCTGTAACCGAACTTCTGGGAACAGAGCTAACGAATTCATTGCAGCAATGCTTTCCCTCCCTTCTTCCTTTCCATAAGGTTTAATCTAGATCTGCTTCCCTCATCTACTTTCTTGACATCTCTGCCCCGTCTTGCTTCATTTTGTTCTCTGAATAAGTCCTTCAAACCCACTGAATTTACCCCTGTGAATAACTTTCCTTCCTCTTCTCAAAGCCCTGAGCTAGTGTGAATTTTACTGCTATAACACTGTTAACTCTATTCCCTCCTTTGACACCTAGAAAAATCATTAGTTCTTAGACAAGAAGGCAAAAGCCATGATGAGGAAAAAAAAATCTTTCTCATATCCCTAGTTTACAGGATTTTCTTGAACACGGCTCTTCGATTCATCTTGGGTTGGTCTTCAGAAGGTGCCTATTTTGTATATTGCTAGGGGAGGATAGCTAGCTGAATTAGTGTGTTCAATAGAGAGCAAGATTGCTTGGTTCAGCTGCCAATAGACACTTTTACTATGCTGATTCATGTTAACTGAAAAAAATCACTGTATTAATGGCAAATGATACTAAGAAGGTGAAGGCATTTGCAGTATTTCCTAGCAGCTGGCTTTCTTGTGACAGCTCTGCTACAAATGGCAGCTCAGTTGACTGGAGGCCACTTCACATGAACCATGCATGTGGTCAGTCTGGATCTTGATCAAAGACACACTAGGAGACAAGCTGAATTTTCATCAGGACTACTACTTTGCTAGGACCCATTATTACATTTTGGTGGGTCCCTCTAGCACCTTAGTATCAGCCTGTTTTCAGAAGTTTATCAAACAATAATGCAGCCACTGTGATTACTAACAACAAGGCTGCCACTGTTTTCAAAGCAGGGCAGATTCTAAAGAATTATATATTTCTTAAAAATATGTATTTCTTAAAAAGCTCTACCAAATAATCTGTTGATTCTGTTTCTAAATATTTTATTAGAGGGGTTTATGGTTTTTTCAGTAGCTAAAGTACCAATGTGTCCACACACTGACATGCTGTATGGGTAATAGCAAAACAATTTTTATATTTATATATTTTATATTTTATATAAATATATAAATATATAAATATATATTTATATATTTATATTATAGAGTTGTTTACCAAACTGCTGCTAATGTCATTAAAAAGGGATCCTTCCCATATATATTTGCCTGTTTATTTAAGAAGGGTAGTCAAGAAAACTCAAATATTTTTAGGATGAAGCCTGTGTAACTGAGAAAAAAAACCAAGAATCCTGTATTCTTCCCATCTTCCCCTATAGTTCTATCATTACACAAGCTAAAATGCTGACTTCCTGGAAACTCAAATGCAAAGTAGGAAAATGCAAAGCCTTTTTTCCATCTTGCTCTAGGTATGCTGGTGTACATCAGGTTTAGAAAACCGTCTGCAATGAAAAGCAACAATGATTGTGTGTGAAGTTAATGACCTGGTACCTGGTCAGAGAACCTTGCTTGTCGCATTCCAGGGAGTTATCTCACTGAAACTCTGAATACCTGCAAAACATTTTCACAGTGGAAAAGTGCAGATGCACATGTATAAGGAGGTTGGCTGACAATATGTTAAGAGTCTTGCAAATAAGGTATTTACCAAATTAGCTAAGATTGTATTTGAAGCGTTTCTGTATTTGAAGTCCTAGTTTTACCCGGTTAGAAGGAAGTAGATGGGATTGTAAAGGAGGTACACAATCCAGGACAGAAGTTTTCAAAACATATCTGCTAACTTCATTAATCTTATAAATGTAGCCTTCAGGGTGGGAAGAGACCATTATCATGAACAACATCCATTCTGAGACTTCAACTGAATGCCCGAAACAAATTCTGGGATCACTATAATTGCAGCAACAGCTGATATTTTAGTATTGAAGGCTGCAAGGAACAATTAAAAGGATAAAAGAGCATTAGCCTCTGATTTAATTCCAGCTGCTTGAGGGGTAGGAGGAGGGAAGGAAAGAAATGTGAAGTCCCTGAAAACTTTTAAGAATGATACTATACCATCTAAAGAGTGGATTAGCTATGAAAAGCTATCCTTTCTTCTGGAGAACAGATTTTATTTCTAAGCTGTGACATACTTCAGTTGCTGGCCTGTTACTACTTGAATCTTGAAGATGATTTTGCCTTAAATCTTTCTGTTTCTAGTTATATTTTGACATGCTAGCTTATTAAGTATGACCCTTAATTAAATGTTCCTGGGGTGGAGGGAGAATCATACCATGGTTCTGGTATGATTTTGCAACAAGCATTATAACTCCAGACAAATAACTCTTGTAATTATTTTGTTTGTCACCACACATGGATTTGTTCCATGGCATTTCATTTGGGATGTAGCAGCTTCCATGTCTGCATGAGAGCTTTCTCCTGAAAATACCTCCTAAGTGACTTTTCTCTTTCCAAGGATATTTTGTAAGTGGTCTCTGACACTATTAGACTTCCAATTTGAAGGTTGCTTGATGCCCTTGTGTTTCTCTTTAGTGTTACATGTAGCTAAAAACAATTAGCTATAGAGCAACATAAAAACAGTGGCCTTACATGTCCATTTTCTCTCTGCTAATGATAATGAGTTATACCTCTATCTGTTTTTTGAGAGGTGTGAGCTTTCCCAACTGCTTAGCATCACAGACTGATGTGCTCTAGGATAAGTCACAGAAAGCCTTATGACACCATGGGAAACAAGGCAAAATCAACTTGCCTTATTATCAAACAATTTACGAAAACACAATAACAGGAAAGCAAGTTATGAGAAGTATCATCTGCAAAATAAGATGTATATGCATCTACCAGAGAAATAGAAATGTATCTTTATTTTAGAGGTAAGAAAATAAGTCATTTCCAAAGACTCTGGTAATAATCTTAGGAGTTACAAGTATCAAGCTTGCAAGGACTAGTATTTGTATTAAGTTATAAAGCTCAAATTCTCTATCTTATGTCTGCCTTTATTACTTGTGTTGCATTATTCTTTCTTTACATACTGACTATCTGGTTAAAGTTACTACAAAAATGCCTTTTTAGTTGTTTTTCTCTTTAATGTATTAATTCTGAATGCCTTGTTCTACTGAGGCAGGATTCCCAAGTTTGTTTGGTTTCTAACGAGTCATCTGATTCAGTTGGAACCAGCACTAAAACTATCAAAGCATTTTTATTTAAGGAATTTGCTAATGAAAACTGAAGCCAGCTGTCCCCATGATGCTTGTATTTCTTTCCATATTTTTTTGTAATTATATTTTGTAAATAATAAAAGTATGCACAGCTACTTAAATACAAAAGTGATGTTACTGAAATAATACTAGGAGACAAAATGCATTACAGTGTATACATGAAATAGTTTAGAACTTTAATGAACTAGCAATCCCTGCAAGTCATAGCAGCAATTGGGCAAACACTGATATAACTTATCTCTAAGACTCTTTCCACAAGTTATATATGCTGGCCTGCTGCAAGCAACTGCTCCTCTATCTTAAAGTAGAAAGCAGGAGGAGTAAAAAGGTGGACTGTGATGAATTTACTCACCTAAAATAGTGAATATGCTCATGTACATGTGATATATCATGTGCAGTGAACATATGAAGTTCATCCAGTTCCACATTTCCTTACAAATTCTCTGTTTCCTCAAAAAGGAGGGCAGAATTCTGGAGTTTTCAGGCAAATCTATCCATAGTTGTTTTATTCATTTGTTTAAAGATTTCACAGTGCAAGTAAATAGCATTTTCCTTTTTTCTATGTGTTTCATCTTATCATTTTAACTGTGTTTTCTTTCAGTACATAGTATTAATTCTAATGTAAAACACCAGATAAAATGTGTGTCTTCATGTTCAGACTTCATCCAAACTGGATTCTATTATAGGCCTTTTATTTTTTTTTTCAGGACTATGCCCAAGGAGACAACTGATCTTTGAAATTCTTGCAGGGCCTTACTTGGTTTGCCTATTCTTAATTAAATGAACTCATAACCTTATTTTGTATAGGTATTGAAGCCATTTTCTTTCTAATTATGGAACAACATCTACTGCTGCTCAGCCCGGCTGAGGTAGATCAGCACCCCTGATTAATATTATAGAAATTGTTCACATTAATCTGAGTTGAACAGACTCAGATCAGTCATTCAGGTTTTTTCTCTGGGTGCCTATGATTTCTGCATATGATGTTTTGTCCGAGTTGTGCATACAACTCAGTGTCTGTTCTTCAGACACTGTTTCAAAGCAGGACTGCCGCCTGTCAATTTAGTTAAGCTACACTGAGTGTTCTTCCTTGTGGCGACGAAGCTGGTTGTTCTGTGAATGCAAATGCTCCTGAGATGCTTCTCCCTCCCCTCACCTGCTTTTGTGCATTTTTTTTGCCAAGAAAACAATCCTTGAAAACAGCAAAGAAAATGATGTTGGCGTTGGTTTCTGCTGCTTAGCAGGGAGGGACTTGAAGGAAGAAGTCCATTAGGCACGGTGATTTAACTATACAAAATAGACACTACCTACTGAGATATTTAGTGCAAAAGTAATTGAATGCTTGGTCATGACTCTCTGAAAATAAACCAGTGTGAATCATAATACAGAGGCTGAATCTCTTGATAGAAGTGTTTTAGGAGGGTGCACACAAAGGCACACTACTCTGGAAATGGGCTGACAAACTGCTTTCCCTTCGTTTGTTCAGTGCAGCTTGTCCTGAGGAATATAAAGCTCTTGGGCTGTCCCATGCTCTCTGACAGCTGTTTGCAATTTCTAGGTCAGCAATGCGTTGTTCTGCCAGTGTAACTGTTGCACGGTGCAACTTTTTCATGCTCCCAGGCTGCTGTTTGCTATGCAGCAAACCCCGATATACGTGCAGCTTGGTTAATGAATAGTGTATTCACTGGGTCACTTGGCCATTTTGGAGATGCCTTAGCAATAGCTGAACACGTTGCTGTCGCAGGAGCTTCTGAAATCAAGTATCTTCCTTACAGGAGATTCTACACACTCATAATATGTATCAAATAAAAAAGGTATGTCTAAACTTACAGTGCTCCACTCTTACCATTCACTGGTGATCAGCTTACATCTAGTCTGATATGATGCCTTTCATCTTTGCTCTGTTTGAGAAATTTAGTTGGATCTTTGAGGCCTCAGCTTCCTTGCAACTGCAGCTAGGATAAAAAGGAACAGCTCTGGAACATAAATGTCTTCTCTAACAGCAGTTGTCAGCTTTAGCCTCAATAAAGCTGAATTTATCCCCCCAGTGGCCATTTTATAAACCAGAAAAGACAAAATACCAACAGCACCTGAAGCTAATTTATAATGCCTTATGGCCTGGCTGACTAATTAACTCACCAAAAAGTGCTGGTGTGGGTGACCAGGCAGTTTTAATTGTCCTATAAATGTGACAACACCTGTTACACCAAAAATGGAGAGACTGACTTCTGTGTCTTGTCCAACACTAGCACCTTTCATTTTCTTGAATGAGATATAGATAACCACATCTCATTTTAGAATACTAATGGATGAAGTTTATAAATACAAGTAACTTAATCATACCTACTTTTAGGACTTAAAAACAAACATGTTAATTTGAAATTATGTGGTGTTATTCCTGTTCTGTGAAGCTAAATAATCTTATAAGGTGTAAATGAAGCACACTTTCAAGTCTGATCTGATCTTCACTATTCTCACTAGCCCAATATTTTACGGATTTTTTTAAGTAAAGAAATATTTAGGCTATTGTAAAGTGGAAATTCGGAAATTAATTTTAAAATATAGCTGTTATGAAGAAACAAAGGAAGGTAAACTGACACCTAAATAATTTATTAAAACACATTGGCTACAATGCAAGAAAACCTAGTCTAGAAATATATTTAAGTATGGCTCAACTATGTATCTGGAAGCTTTGAGGCTGGTCTAGCTAACAGAATAATTAGATTTTGCTATTCATCTTAAAACTGAAAGCATAAGCCCAGGCAACTTATTTCATCTCTATACAATGTATGCTTTTGAGTTGTTAGAATTCTTGTTTACATAGATTTATATACTGTTTTTGTCAAGCTTGTAAATGAAACTGTATGGGCTGTCAATCTAGGTTAAAACTTCTGTTTTTATTCCTAATTCTTCCAGGCATAACTATGACTCTCTTGCTTTTGCTTTCCAAAGTGGCAGCAATGTCTAGGTTACTGCAGCTGTCACCTATGTATTGAATGACATCCTGCAGCAGTGTACACACTTATACCTATGCAGTATCTCTGTTAAATTTTTTAAAAGCCATATGATGCCTAGAGCACAACTCTGTAGATATTAAGTACATAAAAACAAGATTGTATATGCTTATTAAGGACACTGAAAAGTAGATAAAGGGAATTTTCTACATGGTTTCTTTCTACTCTTCCTAAGATGTCTGCGTAGGGATGGGAGATTTCAGCTGTTGTCAACAGGATGTTGGTTTAGAACACAGATGATGTGAAACAATCACACTTTTAAGTTATCACTAACATGTTCAAACTAAGTACCTGGACATATATTTTTTTTATTACTTCCCACTGACATATATATTTCTAATATATAGAATTCTATATATACACCCATTAATACATGTCTATTAAAGTTTCTGGAAAAATATTAAGAAAAAAAAAGTAGCTTGGTAGCTGTATTAATAAAACAACATTCTGTAATGGTCTACTACTTAGGATAAGAAGCACAGCAATTTTTAATCACAACTTTCTCTTGTTTTTCTTTCCTTGACACTTGTTTCAGATGCTTTTAGCATTGCTGTAAACAAATACCTTTACAGGGCATGTTCTTCTGCCAACTACAGCATTCACAACTTCACACACATGGTGTGTTTGCTCTAATAAAATCAGCTCAGAATGTGGACTTCATTCTCAGGTAACATTAATAAGTGTTGTAGAAAATGTTCACTGTTTGGATATTATAGCCTCACTGAAGAAAACAGTCCTGGTTTGATCCTAGGAACTTCCTAAACGTTAGATGTCCCACTGCTCAAACTGGACTGTGTGCTGCATTACATAGAATATAATATCTTGCCCGAGTAAATTGTAAAGATATATCAACTTTACTTTTTATACAAGAAGTACTATTTTGAGTTTCTTGTTTTTAATTTTCTCTCCCATTTCTGGTGTTGTCTCTGAATTACCTTGAAAATGTTCCTTAAAACAATTTTTAAAGGATTATCTATTTCAAAAGTGACACAGGGCTTGGGTAAAGTGCTGGTAGCATGAAGTCTGTCTGGTTATCAGTGCAACTAAGGAATTTTTTTCAAGTGACTGCATCTGTAGATACTAGCAGGAAGGTATTGCAGCAGATATTTACAAGCCTTATGTGCAATCCCGAGGTCTCCAAAACCTGTATTTGGATTTTTGTGCCTGAGCAAAGCCCAGCTTCATCTGTCAGGTCTCACGATGGGCTCCATGGCTTAAGGTTGAGCCCTAGTGCTGTTGGCTTACCTCTCCTTTCTCCATATTAGTGCAGAAACCAGAGGGCAAACCCAGGTGCTGTTTGGATGGTGAGCCTTAAACAGCTTCGTGGCATGAGGCTCATGAAGAAGCTAATCGCTCTTGTTAGGGAAATTGTGTGTGAGGAAAGCTCTCCTGCTCTTCTCTCCATCGTGCCCTGCTTCTTAGTTGAGTACAGTAGACACGCCACCTCTTCCAACAGCCAGGTTTAGTGCCAGGCCTTTAACAGCATTAAAGAGCTTTTCTTTCCCTCACGATGCTTCCCCCTAGCAGCACTTACAGCTCTTGGAACGTCCCAAACGGCCGGGCAACGTCCCGCGGCCGCGCGCGCCCCGCCCTCCAACCGCCGCTAACGGCCGCTGCCCCGCGGGGCGCGCGCGCCCTCTGCAGCCGCCCCAGCCCGGCCGCCCCCGCTGCCCCGCACCCCGGCGGGCGCCTCGCGCCTCCTGGCTCCTCCCCTCCGCCTCGGGAGCCGCGGAGCCCCGCGAGCAGCCCGGCTCCCTGCCCCGCTGCCTGCCCCCTGCTCGACCCCAGCCCGCCCGCTGCCATGGGAGCCCCCGGGGAGCCTCCGTGCCGCTAGCGGCCCGCGGCCGCGGCCCGGCCGACCATGCTGGGCATGTACGTGCCGGACAGGTTCGCCCTGAAGTCGTCTCAAGTGCAGGACGGGATGGGGCTCTACACGGCCCGCAGAGTGAAAAAGGTGGGTGGCCGCCTCCCCCTCCCCCCGCCGCTGCCGCGCGCCGGCCGTTGGGGGAGCGGTTTAACGGCCGAGCGTTTAACGTTTAAACCGCGAGCGGTTTAACGGCCGCCCGGCCCGGCGCGGCTGCCACGTATCACTGGCGAGCGGGGCGGCTCCTGCGCCGCGCTCGGGCTTCACCGCTGCCGCTGCCGCTGCCGCCGCCGCCGCCTCCGCGCGGGCGCCCTCTCCTCGGGAGCGGCACCGGCACCCGCCGCCGCCCTGTCTGCAGCCAGCGGGGCCGCCCGGCCCGGACAGGGCACCGGGGCCGGGGAAAGCGGCTGCCGCTGGGCCCAGCGCCCCCTCGGGGTGTCCTCCTTTTCCATAACTTTTTATTTAGTTTTCTCCGCGTTTAGGGCTTTGTTTGGAGTGGGGAAAGCTCCGCCGGCAGGACTGCCGCCTTGGAGCACAACGCAGCTCTGCGGGGCCCCGGCGGATCCTGTCACTTGGCCGCCCCTCCAGCGTGGCAGCGCGGGCGGCTTCAGTCGTGGGGACGTGGTGAAGCCCGGCCCGTCTCGTCGCGTCCCCTGACGCTTCCTCGTTGAATTGAGCATTTCTTGATTAGCTGAAATAGCAATTGGTTATAGTTTTTCAGGCAGACTGTTTGAGCAGCTTACTCAAATAGCTAAAGGCATACCTTAAATTCTTCTGCGTTAGAGTAAACCTCTAGTTTTATTTATATATTCTTTCTTTTTCTTTACATCTTTGTCCTGCTTTTGTCTCTGACTGGTTTCCCATGGCTGCCTTGTAATGGTGAGGTGGTTTCACCCACCTTGAGATTGGGGCATCTCACCTTTCAGGAGTATGGGAGTTAATGGGAGAGGGGAAAGCCAAGCTTATTATTGGCTGGCTTAGATTTCCTTCACTGAAGTTCAGAGCTTTTATTTGAAAACTTTGGGAACTGACATATCAGAGATGATTTTAGACTACTAGCATACATTAATTCCTGGACTCACCAAAATAGAGTTGAGCTTCCTAGAATGGTCACCTGCACAGTAATATCTGAGTGTCCATGTAGAACTCGAGCTCTGAGACTCCCTTTGTGTTGTTGTAAGCTGAATTTTTGAAATTGTGCACAAGGAAGAGTAGCACCTCTTCATTCTTGCCTGAGTTCTTCTGTATTGCAGGTATCACCTCGTGATGCTTTTTAACTATATTTATGTGTGGGCAAGGTATAGTGCTGTCAACTGTAGCTGGCACAGTGCTGTGGTCAAGGACGAGAGAGGTCTGCTTGTGTAGCTAAGCCAGTGTGAGCTCTTTGCACAGGATATCCCAGTAAAGCTATGATGTTGCAAGTACAATCTGTGATGCATTTGAGCCATGGAAGAGAGTGGGAGAATTCACTCTGTTTAGGAATGTTTTCTCTGTCCTGGTCGCCCAGAAAATCTCGTTAGGCAGAGCCTTACTCAGAAGTCTGTGTCCAAAAGGAAGATTTGCTCTCAGTAGGATGAGGAACCAGTTGCATTGCTGTGGGGAACTTGGCCCTGGTGGGATCAGGTATTCCAAAGACATCAGCATTGCGTGTGACCACACACTGTTCAAAAAATCAAGGAGTGCATAAATAACACAACTGACACCTGGATAGAAATCAAAATCAAATCTGAATTGCTCTCAGTATTTCTTGATGGCATGTAGGGAGGCAGCAACACTGCACTTTATTACATTGTAGTGTAATTAATAGCTGTTAAATAATGCCTTGGAGCTCATGTTGGCAGGAAATGTTGAATATGGCACTAATTGTGAATATGGCACGTAGAATATGATCTATGTTCCTGAGTAGCAAATACTGCACCATTTTCTCTCTTTTGTTTAAATACACAAAAGCAATTGTGTTTATTGAAAGTAACAAATTTAGATAATCTTATAATCAGGAATTGGAGTAACAAGTCCGCAGATGTTAAGTAAACATGAAGTAGGCCTCTGAAGATTATGGTGTTAGCAAAGTTCTGGTAATGATATATTTTTAACTTGTCTGCCATCTGCTTTTGTGCTGTCGGGCATTATGCCATGTTTTCAAGCTTTTGTCTGTAATCATAAAAGGTGGAAACTATTTTTGTTTTTTTTACCTTAACAAAAGCTGTGATATTTGTGTAATTTCTTTTCTCTTACAGCTGGTCTTCAGTTCCATCCACAGTATCGTAAGACTCTTGGTATAATTATCAGAGAGAGCTACTACATTCTTCCATGTTTGCATGGACTGGAACAAGATTAGTCACTTTCAAGAAAGCAGCTGTTGAAAACAGCTTTTTTTGGCATTTGGATGATGCATCTTTTGTATCTTAAATCACTTTGTTATTAACTCTAGACTAGGTTACATATCTCAGTTTTGTGGAAGTCTTAGTATGGTTTTGATCAATATATGTTGGTGTGTAATAGCAGATCTGGTAACTAGGACTAGTAAATACATATACAGGTATGAAGAAAGTCCTCTGGAAGTCTAACCACATAGAATTTTTACATTTATGACCATAGACCTTGATGTCTTACACGCAAGGTTTAGTGGTCTTTAATTTCTGTTTTCTATTCGAACATGAATTTTTATTTTTTCTTTTTAAATATTCATAGGTCTGGAATACTGTATTACAATCACTTCTTATTGGAACTGGACATATTACCTTTTACTCTTACCATTGCTTTGAAATTCTAGAGAATCTTAAACATATTGCAGTAGAAATTTACTAGTTTAGAGCAGTCAGGGTAAGAATGACATGGCACTTCTTGTTTTGAGTGCGCTGTTAAGCTGTTGCGTTTCACTCAGAGGTGGTATGTGCTTCAGTTATAGGTAAAATTGATCTTGTAGGTGCTTTGTAAGGTGTCTGGAGATCCTTTGGTTTGTAAGTATTACAGAGTTGAGAATTGTGGAAGCCTTTGAAGTACTTCAGGAAAATAATTCATCTCTCTGTACCCGCTGAAATTTGGGTACAACTATTGTTCAGCTATTAAAAAAAAATGACTATGGGAGACTAGCTTTTTCAGATTCCTTGTTCATTAGGTCTTCAAATGATTTCTGTATTAGTTTTTTTTAGTGGAACTAATCTAGATTATAGCCAGACAAACCTCTTTTTATCTTGATAATTACTGTGAGTAATGACTGGTACTGAAGATGCAATTAAAACCTCCCTTAGAGCCCAGCAGTTGAAGGACTCTGCCTTCCATGTTGCGCTAAAGCCCCTTGATGCTAGTGCATGGAAGAAGCC
>JAUBOD010000658.1:3349605-3401698 GCA_032353885.1 Nothura maculosa | reverse complement strand
GGAGCATTATTTTTTTTAGGCACAACTATTTGCAGTTATGTAGAGGTGTAAAACTTCTGCACTTCCTCTCTTGTATGACCTCTCGGGCATGGTTGGGAATAGATGTGAAGGATATTTATGCTGCCTGCACTGTGAGTACAACTTTAATTTTGTCCGGTGGAACTCATACAAATCACAATTGACTTTAGTGCAGGAAGGTGCCTGTATAAATATGTATGTATATATATTTATATATATATATATCTTATCATTATATTCTATATGTATATTATAGATAATAATATATAATAATATACGTATATGTATCTATATATATACATAATATACTTTTAGGCAGACACGTATATAATTATATGTCAGTGCTTATCATGTGTTTTATAACAGCAAATGTGGATGGGAGGTTTTTTTTGTTTTGTTTTGTTTTGTTTTTTTTTCCCCACTACGAGTTTAAATACTGAAGAACCAACTGACTGGATATGCTGTAGTAATAGGAATATTTTGTATACTGCTTTCACTACAGTCCATAAGTCTGCTCACTACACATGGGCAACTTTCTTCAAGATCATGTTTTCTTCACATTTCTGATCCATTGTGACAGTGTGACCTATGCTGGGAATACTGAGTTTATGTTCAGAGTCTTTGAAATGCTGTATGTTCTTAAAATGCTATTAGATTCTTTCGTATCTTTACATAAAATGTTTATCAGAAATACTACTCTTGATTTGGAAATAAAACTCTGAATTTATTAAGATGGTCTAGAAACTAATAACATTCTCTACAAGTTATTCCAATAACTACAAGCTGTGGTACATCAGTACAGCATATGTAGTTTTGTTTTACAGCTTAGCCTCTTTAGCTTTATCTTACTCAATCTTCAGCAGATGGAAGCAGTGAAGAGTAAGACATGTTTTGTAGATGTAGGTCCTAAGGGCTAAGAAACATTTGTGCATCTAGTTACAGGGCTGTATGGTTCATTTGAGATTAGAAGTCATTTCTACATCTTCTAGCAAAATGTAGTTACATATGGTTCTACAATCTTTAACACTCAATTTTATTTTGACAAGGAAAATAATGAATTTAAAGTCTTTTACCAGTGTCATTTGGAAGATAATGCACTTGCATAAAAATTACTTTTGTAAAAGGAGCAATGTTTACATTTATATTAAAGACTTTCTGGACTTACGGAGTGTTTATGTTTGCATGCACCCTCTTGATATCAGTCCATGAAAAACAGCAATTGAAAGGATGTGTATAATTGAAATTAGCAAAAAATAATAATTTTTTTAACCTTTTATGTTAGCAACCAAAGGAATATAAAGTGACTGATCTGCTCGCATTGTGTGCTAATTAATGAGATGTGATAAAATAGAGAGTTGGTTTTCTTTAATGAGCAGTTCTACAATGAGTCAGCATGTCTACAGTGTTGAATGTGTAAAGAGTCTAGGAAGACCAGACCCTGTGTTCAGGGCAATTGCTGATGGTCCTGAATGACTTTTTCTTACAGTTTCAGAAGCCATTTAGAGATATCCCTTTGATTATGTCTGTGAGTGAGGATTTGGCATATAAACTTACTTATTGGAGTCTCAGTTGTTGAGCCTGCCTCTTTTCTACTTCATGCACCAAAGTTCTGAGAACACTCTGTGCATTTTTTGGTTGAGCATTCTCAAGAGCGGCCTTGTTAACAGTCTTTATTTGGTTATTTTGTCCATATATATGTTGTAATTTATAAACTAATACATGAGATCTTACAGGCCTTTTTTAGTATTAAAATAGGTAAATGTAGAGAGGGATTGTTCTTAACATTATTTAGCTAAATTTAATATTTTTGATGGAAAATAAGATAAGACCAGACTTTTTATAAGATGAAAAAAAAAATTCCAAATTAAAAAAAGGGAAAAGCAAATTACTAGAATCAACATAAATATGAATTCTTTAGGACAGCATAAATATGGACATTATACTTTAGGACAGCAAAAGCAGGAATGATGTGGGATACTCTTGAGTCTGGAATATTGAACTGGAGGACATTTCATGAATTTTATATTCCATACAGCCTCTTTGCTTTGACTAAGCAATACTTGTCTCTGTTTTGACTCAGTTTGAATCTCTGTTTAGTGTGTTCTGAACATCTTTTACAAAAGCTAGGAAATACCTTGCATAAATATAGGATTATAAATAAATAAGGAGCCTATTGGTGTCTTTACATCTAATAAAACAGCTTTGTGGAGTACTAAAATGAGTTTGAAATCATGGTAAATAACAGAGAAACCCAAATAAATGGTCTGTCACTTTGTAAAGCAAGTGTGAAGAGGAAGGAAAATACATCTGGTAGCTGATCTTAGCGTGGTTTGTAATTTACATTATAGACTAGACTTGAATTCTTTATTTGGTACTAATTCAAATTACTTACTCAACAATAAAACCATTAATGGTATGTTATTTTATACAGTTGAATGCTTAATGCTTTCTAAATAAAAATAAGAAACAGTTTTGACTTCAATATGGGATCTTTTTTTGTCATTGCTATGCTGATTCTATTAGGAAAAATTCTTTTTTAAACAGCAAGCATGATATTTTGGGAGATACAGATGATGGCTTCTGGGCAGAATAACAACTTTGTTCTGAAGTTATTGTTCTTAGTATTAACGTGAACTATGGTCTTCATGGTTGATTGCTCACATGTGATAATGTCTCTTTAAGGTTTACTTTCTTTATTGCTCTACTCATCTTGAATTTACCTTCCATCAGTAACTGATTTGTTGGACACCCACAGAGAACTCCTGATACCCAGTACTTGAAACAAATATAAAAATCTTGTGTAAGTCAAATGACCTGTGAAAAATCACAAACTGGTGGAAATATTTAGATTCTTTCCTAGGACTTCTTTCTGAGATGTTGCTGGTATTTTGTGTCTGTTTCAGGAAATTCTAGGAAGAAACTGATGTGTTCAGTGTGCAATAAGAGATGTTCCTCAGCTGCAAATCTCCAAGAACATCGAAAGGTCAGTAAGATGAAGGCTAACTCGCAGCAAGCTTTCATTTGGCTAAGATGCAAGACTGTAGTGCCTAGGTCACTTGAAAGTTGATGTAGTGCTAAACTTGGGGTAATCTCTTCAATGATTACAAAACCAGTGTCTTTTACTATGTGAATTTATTGATCTAATCACAATTGTTTAAGTCAGAAATGTTCCTATAATTTTAGGGTGTCATTTACTAAATATGAAAATGGTTTTATATTATTTCTGCATTTCCATGCTAAACTAAGGTTACCATCTGTTCTTGCATTGTTTAAAAGTAAGTAAAATATTACAGTATGTTGTATACTAATATGGTAAGACAGAAAAGACAGAATGCAATAGCCTTCATTTTATGTACAAATTCAATGTATGATTTGTGAGTTTTCAATTATGTGCAGAATTATGACAATCTTTCTTAATACTTTATGACGTAGCAGTAAGATGTTATCTGCAATTTGATGGTATAGTAGTATAGAAATTGGTTCCCTGAAAACGAAAGTTTAGTTGTCTTCTTTCTTAGTTTGTACATAATCTTTTATAACTAGAACAGGAAGAGTTAATAGTTTAAAAAGCACGTATTGGAAATAAGTGGGTTTGTATAGAAATACAGATGGACTATGAATATGAGATTCTGAATCCATTATACCCAAAGGAAGTCCCTGCAAGATTAATTTGATAAATCACTAAAACCCAGGAGATCTATTTTTACAAAAACCTACATTGTACTGTTTATCAGATTAACTGTGAGTCCTTAATAATGCCCTGGTTATAACCTGAATCCAGTGAGGATATAGATGATATCAGCTAAAATATGTTGTTGTGATGGGGCCTCTCATTTTTCTTTTTTTTCCTCCTTGCTTGTAATAAAATGCATGTCTTGGCTAACAGACCTGTGCATTGCTAATGCTCAGACCAAATTGTAACATATCTATCCTTGGATCATTATAGCTCTTAAATCATCAGTGACCCTAATGATGATCCCTGAAGATACAAAATATGTCCATTTTACGAAAATTTTTGTTTTGTGACAGAAGTTGCCATAGTTGCCATTCTGTGCAGACAGTTGGACACTAATTAATAGCTTTTATTGTTGGCATTGATTGGTAAGGAGATTGAGCACTTGCATTAAGAGGCCTCTTGAATGTTTTATACGTAAAACCTTAGCACTTCTTCTTGCTTGGTTCCTTCTTCAAAATATCCAGAAAATAGATGTTCCAGATTCACAAATGTACATCAGACAGTGAAGAGAGTTGCACATAGGACTCATGCTTTCTGGGTGTTTGAACTATTGTGCTTTGGGAGAAGGGAGGTGCTTTGAAGCAATCACCAGCATCACAGAAATATTTAGACTGGGCGAGGAAAGACTAAGACAGAAACAGATGAAACATGAAGTAAAGAAAGAACCCAAAACTGTCAGTATAAAGAAATAAAACTAGGAAATAGAAAGGTATGATATATGAGATAACTAGAGGGAAAACTTGACAGTTCCTTCAGAGTATAACCTGGAACCTTCATTTATTTTATTTTTATTTTATTTTATTTTTTTCAGACTACTCTGCCTTAAATTTGTAAATATAAACCCTTTCTTGGCCATTCACTTTTTAACTTTGCTGTTATCATCTGCCTATTAGTCTTATTCTTTTCTACCTTTTTGATTTGACCGCACAACTATTTACTGGAATACTTTGCTTCGCTCCCGCTCCCCCTCCTGTATGGCAATAACTTCAAGTAAATGTAGGGCTAGGAAGACTCCAGGACCTCAAGATGTTTTCTAGCCCATACTGTTTCACAAAGGGGAGTAAGTATATACTCAAAACATCCTAGATAAATGCTTTCTCATCTCATATAATGTTCCAATGAAGAAAATTCTACCATTTCCGTAGTTATCATTTTTATTTCTGACTTCCAAGTTTAGTACCACTATGTTTTTTGAATGTACTTTTTAAGATGTATTTCTTATGACCCACTTAAATTTTCTTTACAGCATGTTGAGTCTATAGCTCATTGTCCTATTGCAGCGAATGTCAAGGGAAAAAATATCCACTGATTTCTCCGTAACACATTAGCATTCTGCATAACTGTAATGAACTCCGTTTGTCTTTTCTAGACTGTACAAATGCAGTTACCTCAACCTTACTTCATTGCATCTTTCTTTTCAAAGTTCTGTTCCTTTTTATAAGCATTTTCATCCTATAGATGATGTACATTATAGATCCCGTACATTTTCCTTCCTAGTTGATTTCCAGATCCGTTTATTTATGCTGATATGATCCTCCTTCTGCATGATGCCTGCAAAACTTTAAATAAAGGTGTGATGCTAGTTCGCTGGCATCATTGCTTGTAATGGTGAGCAGGATCCTTTATATCTACACCCATAAGTTCTCTTTTGCCTTATCTTCCATCCTTGTATTCAGTAGCTATAATAAGCCGTGATCTGGGCTGATAAATACTATGGAAGCATAATACAAACCCCAGCAGACGCTGTTTAGAAAATGTTGTGCAGAAACTTACAGAAGACTGAGTAATAAAATTAAAGGGTTTATTGTAAAAACCCCCTTTCTCTCCATTTGTTATCTCATGCCAGAGCGTACCTGAAAAGCTATTTCCAATAATTGAGGTAGAGGAGAATTCTGGCAGTATTTGGTTGCATAATTATGCAAACTTCAAAATTTAAGTCAAAATCAAGATTGTTGGGAAAGCATGGAGTTGTGCATTATTTATGCATATAGAAGAAATTAATATGAAATGCGCTTAGGTAAACATGATAAAGTAAATTATTTTCACTTGAGTTTACCATCTGCTTCTGGTTCAGCATTTGGCTAAACATGACTGTCAAAACAGCACAAGTGTACAGAAGCTTTGGAAAATGACATAACCTCTCTTTGGTTTATTAAAAAATGTAATTTGCTTTATAGTTGGTTTGGAAGTAGTAGCACAAACCATGATGAAGCACAATTTGTGAGACAAGATTCTCATGGAGAATTTGTTTTCTCACGGAGGTTTTGTTTTCTTGTTATTTAGGTGGAGTCTCTAGTTGAGCATTTTTATTGTGGTTTCCACAAGGATGTGTTACATAAGTATGCTCATAGCCTTGATACAAATTTTTTTTTTGAGACATTGTTCACCAAGATTGTAGTATGAAAGAAAATGCAGTATCCAGGAATATTGGTATAGCTACTGGCTAAGTAAGAATTAAAGTCTGTTAGAGAATTTCTGTGTGTGTAAAAAGTGTAATCTTGTTTGGGACACATATTAATTATCTTTAAACACTCATTTTTCAGGTTCATGAGATCTTTGAATGTCAAGAATGTGACAAGAAATTTATTTCAGCTAATCAACTAAAGCGCCATATGATAACTCATTCAGGTAAAATATAGATTTATCTGTATTATTTTTATGTAATGTGTGTGCGTACATATATATATATATTTATATATATTTATTTCATGACAACTGAAATTTTACCTTAATTATTTTCTTATAGACTACTTGATGTATTCTGCATTTTCTTGGGCTATTCAGGGAAATTTCAGGTTCCAAGGAGAAACCATCCAAGTTACTGTTTTTAAGGCTTTAGGAAATCCAAGTGTAATGCTGCAGTCTTCTTCCTTGTGTTGCTTTGTTTAGCTGTGCTTTCACAGTGGCTGGTGCAGAATGTGTCAGTTCTATGGGGATGGGGAAAAAGGTTGCTGTTTGATTTATGGAGGAGGAGAAGGGCTAGTGAGTGAAATTTCATATTAAAGATAAGAGGATGGGAATTGAGGTAAGGTGGTAACCAGAGAGATCTGTGATGAAAGGGGAAATGTTTAGACTTTTTTTTAGCACAGAGTTCTTGGTCAGAGAAAAGCAGCTCATATTCCACCGTTTCATAGGCCAGACATAAACGTTTCATCGTGTTTTTCCTCTGCTAGAACAGGTCACCACGAACAGGAGTGACCTCTGTCTGCAGGTTTGGGGTGAGGATGAAATTGGCTTGGCCAAGATTTCTGATCGCTGGAATCTAGCATTTCCATTGCTTTCACCAGTGGTTAGAAACATCAACGAACACAATGACAACACACACATTTTCAAATACTTTAACACTTAAAAAAAAAAAAAAAGTGCAGGATTTTACAGCTGCACAAGCTTGTAATTGAACTGTTTTCTTGTTATCAGTCCACACTGAAAAATTGTTTCTCATAACATAAGCTTTATCTCAGAGACTCTTAGCTTGCTTTTGACACTTTTGAAGGAGCGTTAATGTAGTTAAATTGCAGTCACCAATTGAAGCATAAAGGCTTTTTGTATAGCAACTTTTGGTTTTGGAAGCTAATATGTATATTGTTAATTAAGTTTTAAAATATTTAAACTGTCATGCCCTCTTTCACATTTGTAATCTGGAAACAGGGTTTTCTTCTTTGAAGTCATTCTCTTTTGATTTAAGCTAATTAATCAGAATTTAGTTTTAGCAATGATTTTTGCAAAGAATGTGCCAATTTCTTGAGATACACCATGGCTCATCTTTTGTGAAGTGACTTAACTGTCTAACATAAAGGGCATTAGATGTCTTTCTAATTGGTTTAATCTTAATTGGGTTGACTTAATTGCAGAAATCTCTCTGAGGAGATGACTGTCTCTGCCTTTCATCTTCTCCCCCTGTATAAACAGGAGATTAAATGTCCCCCACTCATTTTCTGCAGAAAAACGCCCCTACACCTGCGAGGTTTGCAATAAGTCCTTCAAACGACTTGATCAAGTGACTGCACACAAAATAATACACAGTGAAGATAAACCTTATAAATGCAAGCTTTGTGGAAAGGGATTTGCCCACAGAAATGTTTACAAGAATCACAAGAAGGTAAAGCACTCTGCTGTTGTTGTTTACAGGTCTGCCAGCCTCAGATTTGCATCTATTTTTCCTTTAAATGGTTGATCATTAAGCTCTGGCATGCTTATAAACACGGGATTAAAGCTTTAGAAAATGCATTTGCTAGTGTTCTTTGTTATAATTAAAATCTCAAATGAACCTCTAAATGAATTCTATTATTAAAAAAGCAAAATAGGTAAAAGCAACCCACAGTTTCTTTGCTAGAAGCATCACATAAATCCCAATTTTGATTTTGATTTTTTTAGTATTAGGTTATCAAGTTATGTTTTAAGAGATCTAAAATGTGTTCAATTTTTTTCTTTAAAAAATACCATCTTTGAATAAAACTAAGTGTAGTCTTGTTGCAGTTATTCCCAAATGTTGGATTTACCAGGGACTGCTTTCAAACAGTACTGGGTTTGCAGTGGATAGTGTTAACAAATTACAACAGCATCAGAAGACACATTACTGGAGAAATATGCTCACAAAGCAACGCTTTGCTTCTGTGGGTTTCAGCCTGTGGCTTTAAAGCCCAAATCAGCCTGACATAATTTCTGTAATTACAAGAATTACAAGACTGAAGAAATGTTACCTGTCTGATATTTAGGTTACTTGTGCAGTATTTGGAACTTTCTTTGTTTCCTTTTCCTGTTTTCCCCTTTCTTCTCTTTGATACAATCAGCATATTCCTGCTTATCAGATCTTACACAATGTGGCCAACTAGGAATTGTGCATAAGATCCTTGTACTGTCTCTTGCCCTTTGAGCTATAAGTCATACAAGAGTAATAATAACACTTCAAGTAGGACAAAGCAGTGATGACTACCTAGAACAGAAAACACGCAGAAGCCTGTTCAAAGATGAGACTTGCTCCCGTAGATGTTGTGATTGTATCTTATGTGTTAGACTATTAAAAACATGAGGCAGAAGCTTGCAAATTGAGTATAGGCTAATTGAAAATATCTTGAACACCATCTGGAAAGAGGCTTCTGTATCTTAAGTGAATAAATGTAACTTGCTTCCCTATGCTAATTTGCAATTGATGGCTGATAGGGAGATTTGGCTGACAATGGACTTCAGGAATAGGTATGAATAATTGATAAACACTTTGACCCAATTCTGTATTCAAAGCAGCAGTACCGTTAGCATAAGCAAGGATTGCATGAAATAAATCTTGCACTGTCTGACAAGAATTCCATTTGATGGGAATAGTATTAAAATTTAGGCTGGTTTAGCAAGAACTTATTTTGTCATAAGAGTCATTTAAAACATTTTGGATTTTTTTTCTGACACTATTTGCATGTAATGCTGGCTGCAAATCAGCCCTGTCCTTTAATGGAGGAATTTTATTCCTGTATTTATGTAAGGTTTACCAAAATGAGCAGGAAATACTGGTTAGGTTCTTAATTTACCGTCTGAATGCATTATGTTAGAGGGAAAGCTGAGTTTGTTTGTTTCCTTTTTCTGTGATTCCTTTAGGAAGGTAATTTAATCTGATTTTCTGTTGGAAGTACCAGTAAAAATGAAATGTGGCTCCCACAACCCATGTTTTTAGACATATCTCTGAGGTTCAGCTTGTTGGGTCATTGGATGTTATTGGGCCATTTCACAGGGGCAGAAGGAGTTGAGGTTACCCCATTTGTTGCTCACTGGGAGACAGGCAGTGGCTTTCACTGTGAGTCTGCTTCTACACATGCCCATGGAGCACTGTGTCAGGAACCCTAGCTGAGCCCTTGGCTACCACGCTGCTATAGCTGGAGAGCTGCCAGGCAGGATGTGCTGGCTCTGCTGTGCCACCACTCTGAGGTGCGCTCTGCCTGTGCTGCTCTGCGGAGGAGCGCCCATGAACTTGCTCTGGCACAAACTTGGGGGAGTCAGTGCTTCCAAACCTTTGTGAAATGCAGAACTAGCTCAGGTACCTTGAAAAAGCTCAGGCTAAATGACTAAGTGATCAAAAGTGTGGTCCCATTTTTGTGACTAAGGTAGGCAATAATATTTGGAGTTAAGAAGTATACCTAGTGTTGGATTGTGCTGCAGGTAAAACTAGTCAGCTGTCTTCTAGGCTACACTGATGAAAGTGAGTATTCTGTGCTATTTATTGCATATTAGTTCTATACAGGAGAGAACAGAGATTTTGTTCCATCTGCTGCTTTGTTGCTATGTGTATGGGATGCATTTAGAGAACAAAATATGGTGGTCTGACTGGTGAGCAGAAGTAGGTCAACAGACATAGGGTTTTAAAGGGTTTACAGTTAATCTAGGGTTATCTGGTCCTGCGGAGCATAATGAATTGTAACAGTTGCATTCCCTCAGCTTTTCTCCTGGAATGGTTGGATTTGAACTTCCAGAAATGCTTGGGGTAGGAAAGGCTGCCTTTAGATGTATCCTCAGATGCTTTGATCATGCTACTGTTCAAAAAGGGCACTGAATTCTTAAAAATTAGACATCACTAAACCTTGAAGCATTAGAAGAGTGGGCTCTTTGTGCCATCACACTTCATGTATCGTTTTTTTGATGTCTAATTCCTGTGCTGTTTCCAAATGAGCCTACTCCAGTGTTTGAAATTCTGACTCTTTCAAAACACTATGGATGTAGTCGAGTGCCTGATAGAAAATGTGAAAATTAAAAAAAGAAAGTAATTGCTCTGTGTTCAAATATCTAAGTGGGATATAGACATAGCAGAGTTTAAAGAAAAGATATGGTTATTGTTATATTTTTATAGACAAATTGTACCGATACATTGATGTTTTCTGCATAATGAATGTCTTTGAAAATGTGTATTTCTGGAAGGGTTTTTGTTTATTTGTTTTTACTGTTGTTTATGGCCTTACTGGCATTTTAACAGTAAAACAGTTCCTTCAACAGTAGAGAACTGCTGTAGAAAAGACTGCAGTAAAAACGTATATTCTTGGTGTGTGCTTCATTTTCCATGTCCCACTCTGGTGGAAAGATCTGGTGAAGCAGTAACAGAATAAAAAATATAACGACATTTTCTCAGTGTAAATAGAATGTTTCTCCTGCTGCTACACTTACAGAAAATTTCAGTACTGTGGCCGGGCATTTAATATAGTTCAAGACTAAGCCCACAACTGACTTAGAGAAACAGCTTTGAATAGCATAGAAAAATGCCTAAAGCTTCTACTTAATTGTAGAATATCAAGCCACTGAAACTAACTGCACTGTTGGCATTGCATACTTCTTGCATTTCTCTGGGTCTTAAAATAGTGAATTCAGCTCACCTTTTGGTTGCTTTCTTTGTAATCTAGATGCTACAAACTTTTGTATTGGCTGTTTTGTTTTATTTGAGTGAAATGCAGCTCTAGAGGGTGCCTCGCAGAAGGTTGCTGCTGTCTGTTTTACAGAGTAAGAGCAGCCTGCTGCACCTGGCATGTTGCTGTTGGGACATGTTTCAAAGGATACAATTGGGCATGTCATCATCCAAGTGTAGAGTAGTTCTTTGTTTATTACTATGTATGTATTAAATATGTAGCATAAAACTCACAACCTAGTTTGTGTGTGCACTGTGTACCTGCTATCAGATGCAGACATACCATCTAATCTAGCAGATTGCATGGACATTCTGTGTAACATTCTGTATAACATAGCATCTCTTTTAGCAGCTTCTAGTAACATGTCCAGCTGAATTTAAAGATCTGACTTAAGCACAGCAAATACTAGCATGCCTCTGTAATCTGGATTTCTGTAGACGAAGTGTGCACTTAATAGCCCACCCTAAACTCACGTAACTGAATGTAGGATTGTGAAAAGATGTGATGATGTTGTTGGTTCATGCATTGCTGATGGGACATGGCTTGACAGCTGAAACTCTCAGGCCTGCTCTAATTGAATAGAAACCCTCTCTGATCTGGAGCTTATATGTGGTTCAAATGAGCACAGTGTTAGAATTGGTACACTTGTTTGAGGGGTATTGCTCCTCCTTAAGATTTACATGGGTTTTTGAAATAGACCTAGCTTAATTCTGGGTCATTCAGTGGAGTGGGATATGATTTGGGATATCTATGTGTGTACCCGTAAATGTGGGTATGACTAGTTAAGTGTTTGTCTCCTTAATGAACTTAAGAAATGCAGATGAATACTTGTATTTTGGTCAAAAGATTAAAAGAACTGACAAAGGGATGCTAAAAAGAAAATCTGTATGAATCACTGTGCTGTTCAGAGCTGTCAGTCGAGTGGTAAATGTTCTAAAAAAAGGCATTTTTGAAATAAGCAGCATGAATTTTGCGCTCGTGAAAGATGCCAGATTGACAGCCCTAGAGACTGAACCCTTCTATTTATCCACAGAACAGGTACAGCACAGACAGCAGCACTGCGAGCTTCCCCACAGTGTCTCGTCAATATGTCTCAACCCTGTTCTGGAGGAACCACCTATTGAGGTGAGAAGGTAGTTCAGTCTCTTCATGTCCTGTCAATCATTGGCCTGACTGCTGAGACTGCCAAGCAGGGTGTCAACTAACACAAACTGCAATGTTAACTGTGAGCTGGATTGAAATAGTTGGCACATTTGTGTAACGTGTAGCATACTCCATGCATTTGACAGTTGCTCCAGCTGCCTATTTGCTCAAAGTGGCTCTAACTGAGGCCAAGGAGCTTTGAGACTGAAACCTCTGTCTCACGTTTCAAGTACACTAATGTTTTGGTACTGTTTTGAGAGGATGTTTAGATTAAAATCAGTCTAAGTTCAAAATCGTGAGTCTCCATCTAACTAATTGTGCTGACTTCCCACAGCTCTTTTTTTCCCTTCTCACAATTTAAGGGATAAGCTATAAGTGCTGTATAAACTTTTCTACCTTTAACAGAAATAGATTGTAAATTTGTATACAATGTTAATAATTACCTTTAGGCTACCAAAACAACTAATTTACATAACCTTGATACTAACATCATCCTTAGATTCCGTAAAACACTATCCCTCCCTTCTTCCCCGTGACACTGCAGCTTTTACTTAAGGCCTTTGTAAGCTAAAACAGTATTCATATACTGATGCTTTAAAAACTTGCTTTTCTTTGAAAGAGAGTAGAAATTGGGTAGATAACAAATTATAAAGATAAATTTACTGTCTACAGTGGGATAATAATAATGCTATGAAAGGGAAAGAGCTTTGAAATTTATGGAAGTAGAAGTTGGATCTTTCCCAAGATCCAGAAATCTTCTTCAGCAACTGTGCAGCATGTTTGCAAGATTCATCTAAGCTTAGCTTTCTGTCTTATTTATGGCTTTGATGGGGCTATTTGTCAGCTTTGGTGAATTTTTTTTACTGCAGCAAGCAAAAATCCCAATTCTGATGCTTCTGTTATTTATTTTTTTTTATATATGAAGCTGAGCTGTGGATGTGTAAGACTCGTTTTGTGATGTGAGAAATTTTATTTAAACTTTAAATTTCTCCCCTGAAATAACCAAGTTGTTTTTTTCTTTAAACTCAGGTGACAAAAATGCAAGGTTTTGTGTACAGATGTTGATTTTAAGGCACTATAAGGCACTTAATAACACTTAACTAAGTATTTAAAGCAAGTATTAGTACTGATGAAGCAATGAAACTGAACAAGCAGTTTTCCTCCTGATTATTATGTATTTTTGTTTCTATCTACCTACTCTCCATATAACACTTGTGAGATGATAGAGTGCTTGCTTAGATAAATGTATTGTGTAGCTACTGTGCTGAGTTTCAGGGTTCCAGGTAAAGACAGAATTAGGATTGTTCTAGTTCTTTCTCACCTGATATTTCATATTACTCTAATATCCCTTCCTGAATCCAGTTTGGAAAATTAGCTGTAATTACTGTATCAAACACAGTTATTAAATTCCTTGATCCTCTTTTCTGACATGTTGTCTTTCATCTGCAGACCCATTCTGAAGAGAGACCATTCCAGTGTGAAGAATGCAAGGCTTTGTTCCGAACCCCTTTCTCTCTACAAAGACATCTGCTAATTCATAACAGTAAGTGCTAACTCAGAGAGGAAAAAGAATTTTCTGAGCTCTCATATGTATGGCATCTTGCTCCTATATGCCACTCACTATGCTACAGTAATATTAAAATTTATGTCTGAACCCTAGGAGTTAGTTCACAACAAAATTCAAACCTTGTATTTAAATATACTTAATTGCAAATTTCTATAGAAAATCTAGTGATAATTTGAGATCTATTGACAAAGGATTTCTTTGTGTACTAGCTGATAGTATTGACATAATTTTCAGGAAGAATAAATGGAAGCAAAGATAACTAGGTGACTTGCTTAGGAGGTAATCTGTTTTACAGTTTGGAACTGATAATTTTTCTCCAGGCTGTAAGGCTGGGTTGGCTTTATGATAGTGCTTCCCAGCAGTAGAATCAAAATAGCTGCCCAAAGGAATCCTATGCCCTTTTTTCCTTATGAGTAACTTGCTCCTGACATTCTATACGGTTTCCTAATTCTGTGTTTCCATGTTCTTCCTCCTTCAGAAGTTTTGGAGATGTGCTCTTTCCTTGCTTTTGGGTGATAGTAAGATTTATTTTCTGTGGAACTGGGTCTGTCTTTGGTACTAAAGGAGCCCTAAACCATCATCAACAATGAGAATGCCAGCCTTTAAAATTTTTGAACGTATATGTGAACTGAAATCTCTTTAGCTATGAAAAGAGTCCATTGATTTTTGACTCTATTTGCACTGGTGCAATTTAAAAGGATAAACTTTCTCTTTTATTTTTGTTCAGTGTGCCAGTGTTTCTGACGGATAAACAATTAGAGCAGGGTGTTTGCTTCTGCAGTTTCATGAGTTTTATACTGAATTTTGTGAAATCTATATCCTATGATGAAATTAAAATATTAAAATCCTTTTCAGTGATGTACCATGCATATATAGATGGACTTTTTCATTTGCAGAATGAAAAAACTAGTAACCAAACTGTCTTAACAGTAGTCTATTATAAAGCAGAATGTGGAACAAAAAGGCTACATGGTCATGCTGCCTCATTTTCCTTTTGTGTAGTCCTTTTATAAAAAGAAGTGTTGACAGAATACCAGCAAAGTGAAAGTCATTACAAGACTGAAGTGAAGAATAAACAGTTTTCAGGTCAAGACTGTGATTAAAACAAGGGGCTCTGCTATTTCAAGGGCTTGTTTCAGGTGAAAAAATGCAGAGCTCTTCCCCTCATGACCTAACTGAGACTGACAGGCTGTATTGCCATGATAATGAGTTTCTTATATTTGGAATAACTCAGAACCTTGGTATTGTCATGCTGCAGCTGGATGATAGTTCCTCTCATAGAACTAAAATGCCAAATATTATATATTTCTGTAAGAAAAAGAATAGAGAGGGAAAATAATGGCTGACTAGTATGAAATCCTCCATAAAGCAAAGAAATATTTATAAAAATAATTTTAAAAGACCTGGATTTTAGTTTACCTTGTTGAAGTAGTACAAACTTGCACATTACCATCCTGAAAATAGTAATGAATTCACTTGCAGTTAGCGCAGTAGTCACATATTCCCAAGACTATGATTGAAAGGATTCACTGAGCAGTTAGAAGCAGTATCAGGGTTCAACTGCCACATAACAGCATACTAAAATGCATGGCCATTTATCTTGAAAATTTTTCTCCCTAATAGATTGGCTGAAGTTTTGAGGGAATAAGGCAATCTATACTCGAAATACCGTTAAAGCATTTTTTGTGTTGTCCAAGACAAAGCTGCTTCTATTTCCAAACAGAAAATAAATGAGAGATTTAAAATTTTTTATTGCTATGATTTATTATTTTAAAAATGGTTTGTTTTTAGGTTTGTAGATTGTAGGAGAGTGAAACCTTTCTTACAGGTTTGAGAATGGTAATGTGTTTTTGGCCTTTACATTGGCACCATAAGCTTAACTTAAATGTATTGCTTGTGTAACATGCAATAAAATATGTTTTCCAGTGCCTGAGCATGTAGCATTAGATGAGCAGAGCTCTAACACAGAGCTTACAGAAATAATTTTCATTCACATTGGCCTTTGAACTGAACCAGGACAAGGACAGTTTCATCCTTCAGTGAGCTGTATTGAGAAAAAGAGTTTAGCTCTGTGTGTATATACTTAAACTTTAAAAAGCACCCTATTCTTATAGAAACTTTTGCCTTAATCATTTGGATCAGATCTCTGATGTGGAAAATGAGTGATGGAGGATAATTCATATAGTGCTTTTGTAGTGTAATTTTTTGGAAAGTATTCTGGGATATGGTCACCTGATTTTCAGGTTACAGTGTGTGTTGTTCTGGAGAGACCTTAAGCGTCCTTCATTCCTGAACAAATTCCATGGTTTAGATGTTTAACTTGTAATCTTAATCTAGTAACAGTTAGAAATAAATAGATTCTCCTCTGCATTTGTAATAGTGATTAGGAGGCTTATTGTAGTAATTTCCCTCCAACATCATCTGCCTTGATTCTGCGATTTTTTTTTTCTTTCCACTAAAAATACTGAAAAAAAAATATTTGCAACTTTATACAATATGTTGCTTCTGTTACATACATTGAAATTTAAAACAATTGATAATATTAATCTTGACTCTTTCATAACCTTCAACTACATCACCATTGGTTGAACAACATACTGGTATATAAAGCTCTTAAAATTTATCTTTTTCATCTGAGTTTGCCTTTACTGACGTGGATGAGAGTTTACTCAAAGTTTACTTGCTTTCAGCCTTCTTTGAAATCCAAAGGGATACCTCTTATCACTTAGGTTTTTTAGGTTTTTAAACTATTTCATCTTTTTTTGTGACTAGGTGTTGGAGAAATGTGCTTCTTTCTACTGGCAGCCATTTAAAATTACATTTTAGCTTTGGCTATAGAGCTTAATTTCCCATCTGTGACTTTGTCGTGAATTCCACTTTCATTTTCTAATAACATTTTTTTCTACCTGATGTGAGGTCCATTCACTTTCTGTTCTCAGGACCTAGCTCTTCAGTTGTCTGCCTTTTGCCACATATATTTATTTTTCTGAAATAATGAGCACTAAGATGATTGCCACAAAAACTGATATCTTTAAATCTCAATTTTTGTTTTTATAAGGTGAGAGGACCTTCAAATGTGATCACTGTGATGCTACTTTCAAAAGAAAGGATACATTAAATGTTCATATTCAAGTTGTACATGATGGTCATAAGAAATATAAATGTGATCTCTGTGCCAAAGCTTTTGTGACACCCTCTGTTCTAAAAAGCCATAAGAAAGTGAGTAGAATGATATCATTTTCATTTTCTTTCCTTTTATATCCGTAAGATTGTGGCTGAAAATAAAATCCCCATATGCTTCTGTATTTCTGACTTTGGAATGGAAAACTGAAGTAGTATGTAACACCCTAGCATGTTACAATAATAGGGTTTTTGATGGCACCCAGAATCTCTAGAGGGTAAATATGTGTAAGTCCCATACAGTCCTCCAGCATCAGGCATGTAGCAGGTGGGACTTGCTGCACTGCCCTTACACACATGCCTATATAGGAAACTCCAGAATGGCTGCGGGATCATCTTTGGAAGAAATGGCCTGCTTACAAGTTAGATTTAAGTAGATGTTAACAAGAAAAAAATGCAAGAAAAATAACTCAGTAGGTAATAAATCAACTGCCACTAGATGCAGGCAGATGTGAGAGTTTGTTGGAAAACATAATGGATGTATTTTTGGCCCCATACTTCATACATATCTGTAAAGTAACTCTGGGGAAACTGTGGTACTTTCTGTAACGATAAGGCACTCTGGTCTTAAAAGACTTGATGTACTTCTCCTTATCAGTGTTGCATATGTAATCTGATTGTGGCATTTACTGCAAAATAGGTAGGATAAAATTATGCGATTTGTATTGGATGAAATCACTGAAAATTTGCATTTTGAGGGATTACTGTTTATCATACGTCAGATGAGTGGGCAACTGTGTTTCATACCTGTGAAATAATCAGAAATCATATGCACAGATCTCCATAGAGACCTTTTAAAGCTCCAGCTCAGGTCCTGTTTTACAATGGAAAAAGTAAAAATAATTTTAAGAGTAAAACTCTTTCCACTACATTTAATTTAATAAATTGTAGATTTATAATTATAATAAATATAATCTTTTCAATAATAATTTATTAAGGTTAATTTTATTAGGTAGTTAAATTACTGTTCATTGGTTTACCCACTGCTGTAACAGAAATCAAATTGAAAAATAGATGTCTTTTTCTTGCAGTTGTGAAAACACACAAAGACGATTAGGAGAGTTGTAATAATAACTGTTCAGAAAATTGTAAACTGATCATCTCAAAAACCATTTTATTTCACAGTTGTTAGTAAGATCAGTTTAGAAACTTCAGAAATGAATTAACAGCTGTGGCTAATTACTGAGAATTTCTGCCTGATGTGATTGAATAAAATACAAAATGGTTGTTGGAGAGAATAATGTCTAACGTCAAATGCCATTAATCTGTTCTGTGTTTCATTTCTTTAAAACTGTGCTGCAACTTTCGTTCCTGCCTTTCTGCACCCCATGTAGACTCACACAGGAGAAAAGGAGAAAATTTGCCCATATTGTGGACAGAAGTTTGCAAGCAATGGAACACTGAGAGTTCATATTCGAAGCCATACAGGTACAGTGATATTTATTGTGAAGAACAGAGATTTTTTTCTGTATATATAGAAAGGTAACTATGTGTACAGTTGCTTCATTTATCTGCAGACATAAATAAAATTTTATGGCCTAATGCACCATCTTTTTCAGATATTTTCTGTGTAAAAAAGGTGAAAAAAAGATACTGATCAATGATTTTGGAATTCAAAATATTAGTTAAAGCAGAAATGAGATGTTTTATCTGTTCATATGAAAAAAATTGTTGTAAAGGCATCACTGGTTCTGTTTCTTCAATGGTCATGTCATTTCTCATCCCTATATAATGTTAAAAGGAGATGATGGATTCTATGACAGAAGATAAAAAGATGATCCACCTTAATAGTGATACTTCTCTTTTTTTTTTTTCTTAAAAAAAAAATTCGAACATTATTAAGTCACTAGAGAAAGGTTTTGCAAGATAATCAGGTGCTGTCTTACAGCACTGATCCTAATAATTAATTTCTAAAAAAGAGAGCACCACCCTAATCATGAGCTCTTGTCTGGGCCTTTTCAGTTGTCAGTGAAATGAAGATAAGTTTGAAATTTTGACTATGAAGTTATTCATCTGTAGAGCTTCTGTGAAGTCTTGAAACTGGAGTTTCATATTGATGTAACTTCTGCCTTTATCACAGCCTGTATCTTACCGAAATTAGAATGTTCTACTTTGAGTACACTTAAAATCAGATTTCTGTTGCAGTAGTCTTCTGGTGACCCAGATTTTAACACTATTTCCTCGTTGTGTAACATATGTGTTTCTGAACAAACTGAAAAAAAAAGACATGTAGGTCAGTTGGTTACCTGAATTTGTTTTCATTTCAAATAAATGGGATGAAACTGAAAGGGGATATTGAGATAATTTGGTTTTCACAGACAAAGCGTCAGTTGACAAAAAGCCTTCCTATGATATTCTATTTATTTTTCATAAGCAAATTTGATCTGCAAGGATATGACAGATTTGGTGTTTCTAATCATCTGGCTTTCTACATTGTCTGGCAAAAGTCTGTTAAGATTAAAAGTTGGTTATATTTTGATATATTTTACAAATTTGAATACAACTGCCACAGATGCCATCAATTTCAGTAGTCCTGCAGTCAGGATAAAGGCTAGAATTGATTTGTTTCTTTAGCTCTTTTTCTTTTCTAAATTCTATTTAATATATATGTTTATGTCTACATATAGAGATTCTCTTCAGGTAGTTACTATATACAATAATCATAGGCACAAAAGGCACTGGTGTTCAGAGCTGGCATGATACAAATTCGTCATGCAGTGGTTCTGTCCTTTCCTCTACTTTCTGCTTTCTTTTTCTTCTGCAGCTTCATCTTCTCGGCTGTTTTCCAAGTCCTTCCTGAACAGTCTCACCTGCTGTGTTTTTCTCCTCACTCTTCTACCCCATTGGCTTTTCTTTGTGTTCTGCAAGAAGTGTAGAAGAGCACAAATAGAAGAGCAAGTAGAATGGGGATTGAGAGAGTCTTTGGGGGCTGTGCCCTCTTGAAGGAACAGACACTTACATGCCTTAATTTGGCTTCAAGGATCCAGGTAGGCAGCAGTAAAGGGAAGCGGTTAAAAAGCATTATTAGCTTAGTCCACTTCTGTGAATCTGACTGTGTTAATTTCTAAAGTGTATTAACTTTGTTTTTGATGCTGTATGCTTATTTGAATTAAGGATATTTCTTTACCTTCACTTTGCCATCCAACCAGGGAGCATGTTACCATTAAAGTCTCCTGGATTTTCACATATGAGACTGGATTTCCAGGAACATTATGACATTTATAGATTCTCTGTGCTTAAAGGAATAGCAGTATATTGCTGTAATTCTCTCTACAATCTCTGGATTCACATTCCACTCTGTTGCATATAAGTCATTATCTTTAAGTTTCCTAGTGGACTGGTTTTGTTTTTCTATTTCACAGATCTTTTTCTTAAATTTGAGGTAGTCTTTTTGTATGTTACAGATTTTAGACCATAACTTGCACAGAGCAGAGAGGCCTTCGTGTTTTGAGCTGATAGAGCAGATAGCTTTTGGGGAAAAGTTTTTACAGCTGTCTGAGCGAAAATGCTTTCCACACATGTGCCACTACCAATGACATTTAATGTTTCAGTGCTCTTAGGCAGATTTTCCTAAGTTAGGCTAAGATGAATTACAGCAGAAACAGTAAACTAAGTATGTTGAATTTACTTGGGGTAGAGAGGCAACCAGGATTTTAAGTAAACTTACTTAAACTACTTGTGGTGAGAGAAGATGATGAAGGGACAATACCGGTTGGAATTAATGCAATATTTACTGTAAAACAGCTTATGGAAGAATTGCAGTAGAGAAGAAAAGGAACAGAACTTTTTAAGGCTTTATATAAAAAGCTGGAAATGCTTCTTTTAGAAGAGTTGTGATTCAAGAGAAATGGCTCACTAAATTAATTTAGCATGATATAACTCCAAAATTTTCATCTTGTAGTCCAGTTGCTGTTGTGATGCCAATCACCTTTTTGATCAAAAGTTTTATAAGTCACATCCTTCACTGTGGGAATTGACTTTAATAGATTTTCACAGTTGGTTGTAATGCTGTTCTCTTATATGATTCCTGACCACTTTCTGCATATCCTGAGGAAATGCAAACAAGAAAAATAGTATATTGCACTTCTGAAGAGGTGTTTTTGACTTGTGTTGTAACTAAAGACCTAAGCTAAATTGTTCACAATCGTAATAAATGCAGATAAATCCAGTGGAGGAAATTATTGCATGGAGTGGAAAAATAGTGTTTTTCTAGGGTGTTCAATGGGTCAGAGTGAGGCCACCTTTTCTGAAGGAACACTTTCTTCAATGCAGAGAGTATAGTTGGTGAAGAGAATTTGTCATCTGCAAACCAAAAAAAAAAAAATTATGAATTTACATGAATATTTATGTGTTGGCTTTTAGCTATCGAACTTCAAGGCATCATGAAAATCCTTGACAGCATTTCAGGGATTCTCTGATCAGTAAGAAGTTTTCATCTCTCCAGACAATGGAGAGACAAGCTTATTTTCTTAATGATTCTATGTTGAATATTTCATGTTCTTGGTATCTATTAAATACTGTGGTTTTGAATTAACTAGTTCAAAACGCTCCCCCTGGTCAGATATCTAAGTATCACTTTTCATCCTGAGCTGGGAGTTAGGTAAGTAAACACTCTCTGTTTTCCAGAGGTGGTTTATCTCTGTGAATAAGCCTTCCGCTTTAGAAGAAACTAAACAGTCCACAAAGGTGCAGATATTGGGGAAACCTTCATGTCTCTCAGTGATTGCTGCTGAATGGATTTGAGTCCTGTTCAGATTTTTAAGTTGTCTCACTTTCTGTGCATGTGTTCAGCTAGCTTTTATTTTGTTTGGGACTTAATAGAGGGTTTGTTACATATTCATAAAAGCAAGCCAGGCCAAATTCTTTTCAAAGACTTCTATATAATTTTTATATAATATTTTCATTTACAAAGCTGGCTGCTAGAGTTCTTGGCAGTTTTCCTTCTGCTTTAGAATAATATTTTTTAATATGCTTATTAATATACAGAAGACAAATATACCTGTATAATCCATATACAGAAAGAGAAGCTCAACATAAATAGACTTTTCTGTCTGTTATTTAATATGCAGCACAAGGTCTTAAGTGTCATTGCTCACAAATGTATACGTTTCCTCAGTAAGTAATTTTCCTCCTTTTTTATCTCAGAGTAAGCCTCTGTAAATGAGGCCTAACAGTGCTTGTCCTTTTGCAGAAACTGAGCTGGTTTGGGGTGAGTGAGCATGTCTGCATGTGCATGAATGGAGGGAGATGTTGATGTATCTGAACCTAGCATGTTGTTCTGTAATTCATCATCTGGGCTTCCAGCCTTGGAATGACAGAGACAGCACTCTGTAGGTCAGCTGAAACACTAGAGCACATTCTCTCTCTGCTGTGTCCTGTTGGTTTTATGACTTTTTAAGGTCAGAGGGAGCTGGGGTTAATTCAGCTAAAGAATCCTCTGGCTGTGATATAAATTCCATAGCTTGTTCATAAATTCTACAAGAAAAATTCTGTGGACTGCTTTTTGGGCTTGAAAACTGTGGGCCAAAAGGTTAATTACTTGCCTAATATTTCAAGCAACTTTCAGTGTTAACAGTTGCTGCCTGTGGTTTATGCTTTTCCAGTTGCCTTATACATAGATATTTAAATCTGTTGATTGTTGTCTTTCGTCTATCTTTTTATACGTATTGGTCTGTGCCTATGTAATGTGTATTAGCAGAAAATGTGTATTTTCCTAACTCGTTATATGCTAATGCCGTCTGTCTTTGGGATAGAGCACATCAACTTGTAGAGCAGTGGAGGTTGATGTGAGATGGTTTATATTTGCTTGTTCCCTTTCTAAGAGAATTGAGTCTGTTTTACCTAATTCTCTCCTTTCCATGCCATCTTTTACCTGCTCTGTTTCATAGTTTAGGGTCTGGTGAGGGACAACTGATAACCATAGAAGTGTTTCCGAAAATACTTATACACACAAAGGTAGCTTAAAACACAAGGAAGCATAATCTTTTTTTTTTCTTTTTTTTTTTTCTGCCACACTTAGTTAAGGTCCTGATACAAAGCCAGTAAGGCAACTATGAATTAAATAAGTCTTAAATATTTTCCTCAAATATTGATATTTTTATTTAATGCTTTTCTTATTGGAGCCATGACCTAATGTGTCATTCCTTCCAATACTTTCATATTATACATATAATTTTAATATCAGAACAGGCAACTATACATTGAAATATATAAGAAAAAATGTACATCCGGAGTACTCCATCTAGGATATCTTCTAGCAAATTGCATTATAACTTATCTTTTTCTATTTTAAAAAGCAAAAGATAAAAGGGAATCTTGAAGGAACTTGCTCTCCTAGCGCAATGAAGTATGTGCAAAAGTGTGTCTGTATCTGGTCAGTGAACAGCTTGCTAATGTCTACAGATAGGTTCTTTCTATTCAGTAACTTATAGATGATCTCTCTCTTTTATCTACTGAACTAAAAAAGAAAACTTGCAGAAGGCTTCCAAGGTAAGGATTCTGCATTCCTAAACCTTTCAGTTTATATATCATTGTCCTATTTATCTTGAGACAAGAGTTAAATCTTTAGAAGTACCTGTAAAGTTTCAGGCAGCTGTCAGCTTCTTGTTCTCTGCTTCCATGAATGATGAAGGAGTGTTCTTGAAAGGGATAGATTATTTGAATGCTAGTGTCATCTTAGATCAAATTAATTATTCCACCTAACTGGTTAATGTGCTTAATCTAAAATGTGTGTTTCAACATTAGGTTCACCTAAGTAGCAGGTTTTAATGCTCCTTTCATGGTGAAACAAAATCATTTCATTCCACAGTTAGATGCAAAGAATCAACCCTTAAAATGAACATGCAGGGTTTTATTTGTAAATAATTTTTTTAATACTATTCCAGAACTTAAGAGCTTAATTTATAATGGTAGCTCATCTTTCACTGTAAGGAATCAGATAACCTTTTTTGTTTTGCAGGATTCATGCTAGTCTTCTCTGTAGTGAGAGACAAAACCATTGTGAAGTTTGTGATGGGGCAAACATTTTGTTTATAGCTCAGAGAGAATAGTTCTTTCCTGGTAAACAAACCTCCTGAACCATAGAAGTATCACTTCCATGCCTCAAAGAATAAGGCATATCTTAGTAATTACAAGATAGATGAGTAAAAACAATAAGTGATAAAAGCAATCTATATTCCTTTTCTTTTGAAAAGAATAGTGTTCAGTTTTTTTTCCTTGGTAAATGTGACCTTTGGGAGTGGATGGGAAATGCATTTGTTTGTTCTCCCCTGTGCCTGGAGAATGCACAAGTACTGGATCTCAGTTAGAAAGCATTCATGGTGCACAGGTTGATGGTTATTAATCATCAGTAAAGAAAAACAAATGCGGAAATAATTAATGTCTCAAGTCTACCAGTTTAAATGTCACTTAAAATGAAGGATGGATGGGTAAGAAATGTCACTGACCCATACCTGGGTACTGGTCCCCCAGTCTCTTTAGAGAATCTCACTTCTTTATCTGACTGACTAGCAGTATATAATTACACGTGTATTTGGTGGTCTGGGTCTTGTGTTAGCTGAAGTCCAAAAGTATTATATCTTTAAGTCATTAAATTGATAAGTTCTCACTGTGAGAGAGCTATTCTCTTCATGGATGGGCACTTCTGTGCCTTCAAAACTGCTAAATTAGGAGTGGTAACCTTAAAGGTTGAGGATGAGATGAGCAGACTGGAGTTCTGCATAAGGTAGAGCACTCTGTGGGTTGCCTAGCCCACATTATCCGGGAGGCTTGTAAAGAGAACATTTTGCTGCTGCACTTCAGCAGATTTTTCATCACTGTCCCATCATTTACCCTCCCTGAAATCCTTGTTTAAAATTCTGAAATGCTTAAAAGACCTACAGTATTAAACATTTCTGAGAGTATTACTTTGTATCTAAAAAACTGACACTTGCACAAGGAAGGAAATTTCTAATTTTGAAAGAGAGAAGTGTCAAACTCCTTCAAATCCATTTGATGTGCTCTATAAAACATGGGTAGTGTGATTTACCAAATATTTTTTTAACTGCACAAGTTTAATCTTTACTCAATAATCCATTTTTGGAGAACATTTTCTTATTTAAGATTCTTAAAACTTGATTTCTGTTCCTATGAAGATCACTTCATTTGGAAGGAATTCGGTTCTATAGAACTTACTTTACTTGTGTTTCTTTGCTTGTCTTTGCATGCAATTATTTGCATAACGCATTAGCTATATTGTTAAGGGCATAAACATGTTTCTTTAATGGGAACTCCAGGTATAGAGCAACAGAAGTGGAGGATAAATGTGTAAAGTTGTCAAATACTCTATATGAGCAGATAACATTCTAAAGCATATGTCACAGATTATAATTTTGTCCTATCCGTTAACCTTTTGCCCATCCTTACTTGCTGTTGAGTGCTGTCATCACCCCAGATTATCTCTGACTAAAAAGGGCTCTTGCAATTCCCTTTCTGGGCTGCCCTGTTGATCACCTGGTAGGGAGTGTTGCATGTGTGAGCCAGATGGCCCTTTTACTTCCAAATTCCTCCCCAGGAGAACTGTCTTCCTTTTGCGGGAGTTTGTGGTGGTGAGTTCTTTGCCTCCACTCCCCCAGTTCGCCCATCCAAAACTGGGATGCTCTCAAGTTAGATATTTAAACAGGGTTGCACTTCAGCATAACTTTCTGAAGATTGACAACAAAATATACTCAGTTATTATTTCTAAATCATTTTCTAATCACTGTTTTAACTAGTCCAACATTTGCATCAGAGTGATATTTAGGAGATTCCTGTAGAAGGTGGTCTGTGGAAGATTTTTGGGGACCACAATGCCCTAATTATCCATTAATTTTCTTAAATGGAAAGAAAATAATTCCTTCTCATGATCAGTATAGTTTGTGATGAGGCTTTTTGATGTAAGTGAGTGTCAGTGACTTAGACCTGTTTTGCTAAATCCTCCCAATGACCCAGAAACAGAGATTTTTAAAAAATATGTACGTTCACTGTATAATTCAAATTCTCTATTCTTTAGTGCAGTAGCTTAGTTCCAATAAAGATGTAAAAAGCTATATGGTTCATAAGTGAATGCTAACATGTATGACTTAGAATTTCGTACTTGTGACAAAGTAAGACACATGGAAATGATAAATTTAACCCCAAATTTAACAGAATGAAGTGGAAGCAATTTCAGTCTGTATTTTGCAGGCATTCTAGGAGACTGTTTCCCATGCAAATTTTTTTGGTTGTTCTTGTTGAACTAGAATGGGACATCTGGTGTTTAAATTCAGTTTTTAGTGCTTTGTTAAGGTCCAGTAAGTACTGTGAACCATCTCAAGCTGGATATGTAAACACTTGAAAAAAGAAACACTATTCTATCATGACATTTTACTTTTCAGATCATGTTCCCATATGTTTTTCAGTCATGGAATTGCTTTTCATAATCCTTGTATTAGGGTTAAATTTGTTTTTATTATGTTAAAAGCTTTGCTTTTATTCATATCAAATCTATAAGTAGAATGTCTAGACTTTGAATTATATTAAATCCACTGCAATTTATTTAAGGATTACTTATTTGCAGATATTTGTGCAGAAAGGCCATTAATGTGTTGAACAATTTGTTCATGGACAGCAGGATTGTGACAATCAGCTGGAATTGCAGAGCCATAACATTTATTGCTACTGTGTTACTTGACTATTTTGCTATTTTTAATGATAGAAGTTCTTCTTTGCCATATTTGCAATGCTACTTCCCACTACTTCTGAACAAACGGACAAATTCAAATGTATTTAATGTGCCTACTGGATGTTCATACTCTGCAAAAGTCTAACAAAATGTTCATAGCAAAGAATGAAGCTCATATGGTCATGTTGATGTTTCCTGATAGGTATTTTTTAAATGTAGGAGTGTGTTTGCAAATTGAAAATCATGAAAGTACTGATGCATAATGTTAGCTTGCTAAGCACTTGTGTCACATTGCACTTTTTTTCATAACACTTTTTAACTTCTTTGGAATACAAAAGCCTCTCATTTTTAGACTGTGGCAGTAGTCCTGCATGAAACTTTGCACTTGAGCCAACTATGGAAAATGTGTGTGAAGAGTGTATTACACATTCATCATGTCAGATCGGTGTTTTCTCTCATCTTTGTGTGCTGTTTATGCACTGCAGTATTAGAGAAAAGGAGGACTGCTGCTCATCTTCATCTTGTAGATAAAGAGTAAGATAGACCGTATGAGACTCCTGCTGAGGAACATCTACTTTCCAAGCAGTCTCATTGGAGAAAATTTATTTATTTATTTTAACGAACAGCTGACTTGTAGAATGAATAGTATTGCTTAGTTTAGTTTAGTCCAAAGCAAGGATGGAAACTATTTTTTATATTCCTGGTAAAAATTAACATTCAGGGTAGTTGCCTAAATCTTGCCAAAATCTGCTCTCCAGAAGTTTGGACAACTAATCTGAACTCGGTGCCTAGTCTTGTTGTACAGTAAATAGAGAAAAAGAGGCATTGATAAAAGATAGTTTGTTCCATTATGCGAGAGGGAAATAAGTTAGGTCCTTTCAAGAGCAATTCACCCCAACTTTATTTCATCCTAGATTTCAGTGCAATGCAGAACAATTAGTTTAATTTAGACATCTTGTTTTTAAATGGCTGAAGTCAAGTGAGGAGAAGCTTTCTCTTGCTCACAGATATGATCATCCTAAAAATACATTTTGCATGCAAAGAAAGTGTATGAATATATATTTCATACACTGATACAAACGCATCTTTGAACTGTTTAGAAAGAGGCTAAGAAATCTATTCTAGAAACTTTGCTGTTGCAAGGACATGTTTGTCTTTATGTGGCCAACGATCAGTCTTGCAAAACCCGTGAACTCTTTGAGGTGGAAGATAAGTTATACGTTTACAAAATATTAACAGTGCGAAAGAAGCATTTGCTTATGTAAGTGTAAGGATGCTGATTTATATACATACACACACACACATATATATATACGTATATAGAGAGAGGGCATGGAAACTGCAGGCTACAGGTTTAGCTGAAAGAGATTAGCCAAAAATAAGAGCAGGAGTGAAATGATTTGGGATCATCCTTAAGTTGTTTTACTCCTAATTACTAATAACACAGAGGTGTGAGAAGTTGTTTGTATAATATAGAAAAATGCAAGTCACTAGGTATCACTGTCAACCAAGAGCTGACATATTACACTGTAACAATGTTATATTGTAATTTGGAATTCTGGAACAATAGGAAAAAAAACATAAATTTGAAGTACAAGATAGCTGCTCAAAGCAATGCTTTGTCAGGTATGACATATTGATCTAAAGTCATAGTGTTGCCCTCTACTGGCACCTGCCGAAAGCTTTTGCAGCCTGATTACTCCAGTATCATAATCTCTATGATTCATTGCTGAAGAACATTGCTAATGGACTTCAGACAAGCTCAAAACCTTCCCTTGAAAGCAGAAGACTTTGTCTTTAAGAAAATTTGGGAATGGGAATGGAGGAGAGAAAAGGAGGGGGGGAGGTACAGTTCCTACTTGTCAACACTCATCTGCTTACAAACTGTTGAAAACTTTACTTTCTGCATTCAAAAGGCCTAAAACATAAAAATGTCAGCTGAATTAATTAAATGCTTGAGCACTGACAACTCCGGGAGTACTTGAAGGATTCAGGCATGGCTTTAAGACAGCAAGGGTCACGGGAGATAGTGTCATGTTTCAAACAGATGTGAAGCTTCCCAATGAGAAAGCAAGTATTACACAGTAACTGTTGTTGTATAAAAAAGACCCAGATTCACACAATTTTGCTTATAGAGAAATGATAGGATATTAGAGGGGAAAAAATCATATTTCACAAGTATTTCAACTATGCTTTTTTTCTGTTCCTGTCGTTAACTTTTTTAAATAATAAATCAGCAGAATCTTGCACGAACAAATGTTAATTGTCCCTAACTTGAATAATCCTCTAATGACAACTGCCCTCAGGTCTCTGCATTCTCTGTAACTGTATGGAGGTTTGGTGTATGGCAGTGTCTACTGGTGTATCACCTGTACGTCATTCACCTTGAGTCCTTTTGAAGAACTGTTTCTGAGGCACTCTCCACTGCGAGCAATTCCCTGACATTTTGTTCCTAAGAAACAGAACACTCAGTATCTTCTTGCTGAACAATTGTAGAGAAAGAACACCTCATTTGAAGAAAAGCTGAGAAGAGGGATGAGGCTTCCTTTCTCCAAGCCAAGACGAATGTCCCTGTTATTGGGGACTGGGAAGCTTTAAAAGCTGATCTCTAATAGTCTGTCTTACACTCTGATCTTCGCCTTATCAGTGAAAGAGCTCTTAATATCTGATAATAAGGGTAAAATGTAGATAATCTTACTTGTTCACCCATTTTCCAGAACTGAATTTGAGTGTTAATTAATGTTTGTCTGACACTTGCAGTATGTGAAATATCTCTGTACAGGCAAAGATTCTTGAGCAGAATTCTCAGCACTGACTGGTAGAAGTCACTTTGTTTCACTTAGGTTTTCAAATAAGGGAGACTTTGAGGGGGTTTGTTATCCCCTCAGCAATATGATTGTGCAGAACAGATGCCATTTTGTTCATGGAAAGTAGTAGTTGTATGTTGTTGAACTCCATAATAAGAAACAATCTAGTATTTGTTCTTAAATTTCTGTATTCAGGAAGATACTAGAGTTAGATTCTAGTACAGTGCCTAAAAGGTTCCAAATTAAAATATCCCTGGGGAATTTAAAACTTCTTAGAAATTATGGAAGTAGCTCAGAAACTCTTCACTGTATGGTTATATGTGGCTCAGTACTGCTGTTACTCTGATGTGCTTTTCATTAGATCAGCAAAATCAGTGTTACATGACACCAGTTTAATGGAGCATTAAAACTAAATACCTTGAAGATTTGGGATGCTGCAGTGGAGATGCTGGGAGCCTTCTGCTTTCACTTCAATCATAAATTGTGACGCAAAGGTTGCTGAAACACTCATAGAAAGATATTAACTAGCTTTTAACACACTTAGGTCAGGCACAACATTAAAACAAGACTCTATTTTATGTTTAAATTGGATTCTGGATGCCCAGAGGGCTCTAATAATGACCAGATGTGAAATAAGAGAAGTAGTTGGGAGCAGTTAATGCCTAAAGCATAAAAATAACTGTGTGCAAGCTGCTACAGAATGTGGTTTGTGGGCCAAGGGGTGGAAGGGTTGGTATATCATTTAGTTTCTCTGTGTGTGTGTACATATCTTGCTAGGACAAAATCAAGTAGCCAAGGGTAATATTTTGATACAGACCTGAATTTTTGTGTAATTTTCCTAGTGCTCAAATCTGTCTTATTATTTGAACTGAGCATGAAGACAAGGGCAGGAAGATATAGCTCAGTTTGACAGATAACATGCCACGAGGCCTTCGTGTGCTGGGGCTACATTAGTAAATTCTGATGCTTTTATTACTTTCAGGTGAACGTCCTTATCAGTGCCCTTACTGTGACAAAGCTTTCAGCAAGAATGATGGATTAAAGATGCATATTCGCACTCACACAAGGGTAAGTCCTATGTTAGGATAAATGTAGTTTTTTGAGTTTACTTGTCTATGAATTGTATGTGAGGGTGGGAAATAATTCACTGCTTTGAGATAAGGCTGCATCAACCAAAATACATTATACTTCGCAAAAGAAGAGGCAAAGGCTTCAGTCATTAACTGTTAAATTCCAATTGTGTCTCCCTTACTGACCTTCTATTTTTAATGTGTTCAATTTTTTGTATGTTAATAGTACTAATTCCTTCCTATAACCTGACTTTATACATACAAGAAATATTTTCAGTTTCCACTGGGAAAACAATTTTATAAAGGCTTCACTGTTGAAACCTGAATATCCAGTGCTTTGTTTCTTACTGTTTCTTCAAATCCAATCACTGTGAGCTTTTGTAGCAACTGCACTTTATTAACTGATGACAAATATTAAGCTGTAAAACAACTTGGTGAATTAAGTGAAGGCAAAATAAACGGGAACTTCTAGATCCCTCCAAGGTCATTCTTGAACCTGAAGTCTCAGTTATCACAGAGGTTCTTTGCTTTAGAATGAAAGGCTTGTCGTGCATGCGCATTTGCTAGAGGACAAAGGCAAGATCTCAACCCTGCTCAGATATTGCTTATTCCTTTCTAGCAAGGAGACTGAAAGCTGCCTTGAAGCAGCCAGCTGTGAATTTCCTTAATAAAAGGAAATCTGTAGCTAAAGTAAAGCCAGTCAGCATTCTGCATCCTACCTGCCTCTGGTTTCACCATTCACCCATTGGGGAAAAAAACAAAAAGTTAGGAGCAAATTATAGCCTTTACCAGTAATCTCTTGGGGGCTGTTAACTGCCTGCAGCCTTGAGGCCAAACCAGCAAGTTCTCTATCCATTAGGATATGGGGAAAGTAGAACTGAACTTAAGGTCTCCACATGCTAATATGCACATTCACTAACTTACTGCTGATATTAAAAAATTAAAGATTTAAAGATTAGTTCAAGGCTGTTCTTTTCTTTAAATTTCTTGCATTTCTATCCAGATCCTCAGGATGTTAGCTGGGGGTCATTGATAAAGTATTATGTATCCTACCCTAAACTTTAATTTGGAAGTAGTTGGTAGTTTCTCTAATGCTGCCTGGAGATTGACTGGTAGAGGGATAGTTCCATGACAGGAGTTCTTAATTGACAGCATTTCTTGGGTTCCTTAGCATAAAAAATGCAACTTCCTTTTCATTTCATATGCTTGTGGATAACTGCTTAGCAAATTTAAATTATATTCCCTTTTTTCTCACATAAGAAAACTCTGTAATGTAATGATAACGCAAAGCATTTGCAACGCTTTTGTTGCATAGATCCAGCACACTGTGACTATACCAGTTCTTGCAGTCAAGGATTGGTTCATTGAGAATCTTGAATTTGGACTAGCTGGTTCACAGGAGATTCAGAATTTAGTTTAATGCATATTTACTATAGCACACAGAATCCCTTGTAAAAATCTCAAAAGATATACAGAATATGTAAATGTATTCTTCTGCATCATTTCTGAAATGAATGTTTTAAACTTAACACTGTATTATTACGTAATGGGAAACTACAATGTTTTGCATTCTTTTCCTTTTCTTATCCTTTCGTAAACTTACATTTTCCTTTGGATTTTTTCTTGCATGCCTACTGCAGCATAATTATTTAGAGAATAGGATATAAATCCAGAAAATATTTTTAAATTAGACCTATCAGAGTAGGAGAAAAAAAAACATTCATAGCACCCATCCTCAATGGCCATACTAGCAGAAATCTTGAAAAAGATTTTGGTCAACAAATTGTGAAGTAGCTTAAATGTAATAAATATGACATTCAAAAAGGAAAGTGTCATTGCAGAGATCAAATCTGTATTTTGCCAGTGGGATTAAGTGCCAAACTTGATCCTGTGGATCAGGGGAGGCTGCTGGAAAAATCATTGTAGAAAGTTGATTTAGCTCTGGCAGCTGCTAAACTGAGAGCAGCCTGGGTGGCCTGGGTGTCAGCTCTAACGCTGGAATAAACAGCGAAGGTAAGTCAAAACCCCTACTGACAATGTAAGGAGAAGAAAATACCAATCACCTAGTATTAAAATGTCACCTGAGTGCTGATTTTATTATAAAAATAGATGTGATTTTTTCCCCTGAACAAAAAGAAATAAAACAGCTCAATAAATATAAATGTGGAACTTACTGAAGGTCCTGGTGAAATGCATTTATAAACTATGTCAACTTTAAAGACACACATATATTGCCAACCTACATCATGAAATAAACTTCAGCCTTTCCTAAGGCTTTATTCAGCACCTGCCATGTTATATACTCTGAGCTTTAACATGGAGGAAAAAATATTTTATTTTACTGTAATGTGTTAACATTTTATTTTACTGTAATGTGCTAACATTTTAAAATGTAATCCTATATATATGTCCAAAATTATTGTCATTTTAAATCAGTATTTTCTTTGCATCTGAAAATGTCATTTTATTACAATAAGTTGCATATTGTGCATATTTTGAAGCCCACTTCTCAGTTCCTTATTCCCATGCTTAGTAGTGGCTGAGTGTCTGCTCAGGCTACTGTCACATGTTCAAAGTTATCCACAGAAGATGAGGACTCGCTGCATTGTGAGCAAGAGTTACCTAACTGAGTTGATTTGGAGTTTCATTAAGAATTTATTGGAAATAGTATATGTAAGCATGGAGCTAGACAGTCTTTGCTAAGGTTTTCCTTTCAACTCAGCGTTCAGGTTTGTTGCTAGGCTAATACGGGCAGCAAACTGTCTTCATCCTACACTTAGATGAAAAGTTGTCTTCAGAGCACTAATGTGAAACTGGATTTTTGTTGTTTTTGTTTTTGAACTGGATTTTTAAATTCAGAAGAACAATACAATCTTTAATACAAGAAAAAATATTGAAGATTGTGTCATAATTTTTCTTATTCTCTACTTCCTAGGGATATTTGGGCTTAAGAAAGCTTTATAAAACAGGTGGTCTAGAAAAGGTTTTCCATGCCATTCCCCCCACTCCACCCCTAAAAATATAGTCTCGTATGCATATGACCATTTGTCATGAAATAACATATGAGGTGTAGATTGAATTTTGATTTTTTTTCTCAGTATTAGATTCTCTCTATATTTCCCCATAGGTGAGATGTGAGTTCCAAACATCTGTCCACTTGAAGATGATGATTTTGCCAGCGATATGGCTTCTTTGCTTGTGAAATCTTTTTTCTTTGTCATCTTTTGTTTTTTCGCTTGTCCTGATAGAAAATATTTTTGTTTTGCTACTGTTCTACCATGAGCAGATCAGCTTAGGGGCAAAAATTTTTGTGTTGTGAAGTTTTTATTTCTAAAGTGATTTATTAACTTCATTTCTCTTGTTTATTGAACTTTAATCACTATAATATTCAATACTCTGCAACTTCTGGACAGTTACAAATTTTCATCAACTTTGTCTTTCCATGTCAACATTACTTCAATAATTTAATGCAAGTCTGATCATTTAAGTGGGCCTCTGGCTATGGAAGAGTCATTCGTTGCAGCTTTCCCCCCAAAAACCCTCTCTTTCTAAGAGAGCATCTGGTTAGTTCTTTTGTATTCTTCACACTTAAATACAAAACTGGGCTCCATTAACTGTCACCACCTGTGGTCTTAAGTGACTTGGTCTCAGCTCTCACCAGCGGCTATGTTACTACCTGTCTGAAAATGCCACTACTGTTGCTTTCTTGATATTAATCAGCTTAATGGCTTTTATGAGGCTGAAATGTAAATTTAAACCTCAGCAGCATAAGTAGTCCTTGCTGCGGAAAGTATTGTGCTGTCTTTATGACCCCACTCTGCCAGTTCCAGATAGCATTACTGCATGTGCATCTTGCATGTAGGCATTAAGAGACTTTTGTTTTGGCAGCAAAACAAAACTCTTTGCTTTACAGCAATTAAAACAGTTAAAAACAATAAGCAAGAGTTAAAAACATATGAAATAAAGAGGAATCTGTCAAAATATGCATTTTTAGGTGTTCCAGTATCAAAACTACAAGCTGATAGGTTTTTTTGTTTGTTTTGTTTTTTTTTAAAGCCTCTTTTCTTCTAATGAGTATAAATCTCCCTCAACAAAGGTCTGTACCTGCTGTTTACCAAGAAAATTTGAGAGCAGCCTGGACTTATGTAGGTTTTACTAACAAAGCTTATATAAGTTCTAGGATCATGAGTCACAGCCTTGTTATTTTTCTTAAATACATCATGTTTACCTCCAGACTTCTCTGTTAGACCTTATTTAGGTACCTTTTATCCTGTGTAATGAATGGCAGTATTTTTATCACAGATAACCTTGCATGCTAGTATTTATATGTCTTAGGGGAGATGTAGGCAGCTGCAGCAGCAGTTAGCAGTGCAGATATTCTGCTTTTAAGTATTCCCATCTGCCATAGTTGTAGCATAGGCTGTACACATGTTCTGTCAATCTGTTAAAGGTGGTGTTAAGTGTCCCTGAGAATAGGTTATCTTCTGGATTTTTTTTCTAATGAAAGGCAATGTTTGCATAGGGTTGAAAATAGTATCTTGTGATTCAGAGAAGGCACTGTTTTGTTTGTCACAGCAGTTGAAACATTGAATTCCTCTTATGCTTTTAAAATCATGAAACAAAAAATGTAAGAGATCGGAACTTAGGAGCTGGCCTGCTGTTTTGCCAAGCGTCTCCCTGAGTGCTGAGTCTCAGCTGGGTTGGCTACTCTTAGCTTAGAGGCCAGAAGGTTGTAAAACATGATGTACATATGTCTATTCATAACTGATATACCTAAAAATGTAATATTAAGTCACTTCAGTATCAGCTACATCCTGTCTCTCTTACTCTCCCTGCCCCCTTCCTCACTTATGTCATCAATAAAAGAAAACACATGTAATCCTTTGGCTTTCCTGTCACCATAGCCATGGGCTGGCAGATGCTTTCTGAACAGAGGATGGATTTATAGCACCAGCAGTTGCAGTCTGCTCTGAAGTTAGACATACATGATCTTCCCAGTGACCTTCCATTCTGTTGACATTTAGCAGGTTTTTCATTTAGCTTCATGTTTCAAATCTGTCTAGCTTTCTTGTAATTTCATCATTCCACCTATTGTCCTTTTGTAGTGGTATTAAGTCTTTTGAACTTGTTACTGTGAATATTATTTGCATTTTCTGTGCAGGAGTGGTGGTTATGCCAAGCCAGCATCATCTCTCCATATTTCAAATGCAGTCTTGTCCAAGTCCTAGTCTAATGCATCGGAAACTGTTAGAAGGAGGTGGAGGATGGAAAGAAGAAAGAAGCCCAGAATCTTTTGTTTTGAAGACATTGGTCTTTGAGGTTGATAGCCTCTTTGAAACTAGTAAAAACCTGTAGCTCTTAAGGGAAGCTCAGGGCCAAGAGCTTTCTCTGACAGCTCTACTGATTTTACTGTAATGGATGTGATTGTGAACAAATGGCATCTTAGTGGAGAGAGAGGAGAAGGGCTTGGTGTGAATCAAAAGCGCATCTGCTGAAGTCAGTGGAATATACAGATGTGAAGAGATCTAAAATTAGATCAAAGACAGCTTTGGATAAGTTTCATGCAATACATATGTGAATTCTAATATAAATGCCAAGAGCATGGTTAGATGCCCCTTTTTGGTGCAGATGGATAATTTTGAAATGGATAATTATAATAGAGTTAACTCCTCAGCTCCTTATACAAGACAAAATGGAAGCAAGTACAGCTGGTGCAGTTTGCCATAATGAATGCAGCATAGTGTCTAAGATGCACAAATCACACACTTTGCACTTTCTGTGGAATAGCCTACACAGAAAGTAAAGATTTATTTTTCAGAAAATTCATAGAAAATGTGGCTTGTGTTAACCGCAATGCCAAACCAATTAAAGATGTGTTGCAGAAACCTGCTTTTCATATGGTTTGTCCATACGTTTCGTTAAAAATTATAGCAGCTTATGTCCTTGTCTTGGTTAGCTGGAGTATTGCTGTCACTACAAGCTGAGGCATTGAGGTCCATGACATTTCCATTTCTAGGAAGCCTCCTCCTGGAAACCTTTGCAATGACTTGCAAAATGCAGAACCCGATCTTTAGCCTTGGGACGCCACAGCCACCTGCCCTGAAGGCAGAGCTGGGGTCTCTGGCCAGTGTGGCACTGATTAAAAGCCCATTTCACTACTTGTGTAGGTTATGCTGAGTACCTGACTGATCAATATATGGAGCCCTCATTGCCCTCTGCATAGGGAGGTTCAGTAATGAGAGAATTTCATTACTTCATAGCTTTACCTTGTGATTTGAGTTTTTACTTGCACTTATCCTTGGATCGCACTGCATCTCCAAAAGATCGTAAAGCATAATGCCGATTATTTGTTAATTCAGGGAAGCAATGTTTTTATTGCCTGTTGATTTATAGTCTTTGTTTTTAATTTAATGCCACTTTAAAATCCTCCTTATTTACTTTGTTGTCATCTAAAATGTAGATTTTTTGAACTTGAGCAATGTGGAATGGGAGAACGCATAAAGGTAGTACAAGAGAAGTGTAATTATTTGACTTTGAAAATATACAAGTGTCTCTAGAACATCAAAATCTTTAGGGAGACAGCAGACAAGATTAAGTAAACCGATTTGCTTAAGTGTGTTTTTCCCTGCTATTTTTTCTATATTAAGGAAGAACTTTAAGAGAAGAAAATCGGTATATATGTAGTTGTCCATGCATATCTCTAATTATTTATTTGATGTCACTGGGCTTGCAACTCTTCTAACATCATGTGTTACAGTAGCTACTATCCAATAGTTCTAATAAAAATACAGATGGCTTGGTTGCCATATGCACTTTTGAGATTCTGCAATGAATTTATTATTAACCTTCTGTCACCACTTATCAAAGTAAGGTTTTTCTCCTCTATAAGCTTTCCTTGTGTTGTCCTCCCCACACCATTTCCTCCACTCACCTCTCCCTCCACTTGGAAACCTGCTTACAAGGTTTTTAGGCATCTAACTTTTCTTTAAGCTTTTATGGAGGATGAAGGAAAGTGCATTGGAATTTTATGGGTTTTTTTGTGCCTTTCACAATATGGAAAAACAGACTCCCAAAATGGGTGGAATTTGAAAGACTGGAACAGATAATTAATTTGTAAGTGGGTGTTGAAGTGGAAACTGTCAGGCCACAGCTTTCCCAGCTTTCACTTAATCATTTGAAACTCGTTTTCTGTTGTTTTCACTGACTGTAATCCCTTAGAGAGAATATAAAACTTGCCCTATGCAGCATGGAATTCTGCTCTCCTAATGACTTGGGCTCTGCGTTGACTCACTCCCACCCTCTCTCCCTCGCTGTCGTCCTTGTGCGCAGGAAAAGCCGTACCAGTGCTCCGAGTGCAACAAGGCTTTCAGTCAGAAGCGGGGCCTCGATGAGCACATGCGAACCCACACTGGAGAGAAGCCCTTTCAATGTGATGTGAGTTGATCCACCCCTCTGTCTTCTTGACTTTGGTGCACAATTAAGATGCAATTTTTAGTGCGAGTATTGGCCTAGAACCTGTTGTCAGTGGCATAAAGTTGTACCTCTCATGGTCTTTGATTGCCTAACTATTGAAAGACCATTTGGGGAATTTTATGTACCATTTTTTGTTACCAAGAGCATTGCACATGCTCTTATTTTATGGTTTAAAATCCCCTAAGAGTTGTTTTCACTGTTCTTAATACAATTTGGATGTTACAGTGTACAAATTCATGGCATTTGGAATCCTTTGGAGTTATATGACAAGTTAATGGTTGGAGATTAGTCTGTACAGGAAAAGTTATTTAATTAATTACTTGGAATTTGAATGCTTCTGTTACAGTTTCCAATTTCTGTTTGATGAAATCTGGTCTTTATTTATTTAAGGATCTGTTCATGTTATTCATTTAAATGAATCCTGGTTTATTTCCAATGCAGTATGCTGCCTACATGATACCTTTAGTGGACCCTACACATACCTTTAAATGTCAGTTATCTCCTTCATCCCTACTTGAACAAAATTGATCATTTTAAAGGAATTGCTTTAGAGTTCAAGTGCTCATAAAGCAAATATGACTTTGTAAATCCATGAAACAACAATCTGCTTTTGAAATTTAAATGCCAAGTGAAGTCCTGCAAAAAAAGAAAAAACAAACTTGTATACATGAGCACATCACGGGATATATCATATATTTAAGTAATGATTCTATGTTTTCCCTGCTATTTTCAAAGAAGATATGTAGTAGAATGTTTTAGAGCCTTGAAGCAAAAACAGGACACATTCTGTTAAAGCTAGTTGTTAGATGAACATTGTAAAGGAGGGGCGATGGGGGACAAGTTTCTCAAGACTGCTATACTTCAAAAAATTTCTTGAAAAATGGAGGATTTGCTTTGGAATTGCATGCCCTGGTTCAGAAACACCTGGAAAGTGTGTCACTAGCCACTTGCCTGAGGTGGTCTTTTTGTAAAAAGAATGTGATAATAACTTTAAAAAGGAGATTTAGAAGGAGTGCCTGGTAGAAAGGAGAAATACGTTTGGCTTCCGTTTTACTTAAACGGGAAGAAAAATGTAAAAGAACACTCAGTAAGCATGCCCACCTTTTGAAATAGAAAGGAATCAGTCCAATGAATGCAGAAAGATGTCATGCTTCATAAACCTGTTACTACTCTTTGAAGGAGAGCTTTTCAGAAGATTTTTCAAAAGTTTATGACTGTTCTGCTGAATTTGGACTTTCTTCAATAAGGAAGACATTTTTGTCTAAAATTTACTTGGAATTCTAAGATCCAAAGCCTGCCTGTTCATTTTTATCTAGTAGTTTAAGTACTGATTGCTTCTTTTACATTCCTACTTTTCTTTCTAACCTTTCTTAGCTGAGCCTATTCTTAACTTTTCACTTTGGCTTTGGTACAGGGACTTGTTAAAGAAATGACAGCTCCTCAGAAATGACTTCTTTCTACCGAAGAAATGACTGCTCTTCTCTTCCTGCCTTCCCTCCTGTAACTGAGCAATATGAACAGATTTTTTAGGAACCCACAGATACCTTTCTGGAGATCTGGGAGGAAACATTCTATTTGAGGTCGATTTAACAGAGGGTTTGTGTCTTAATTTTTGCAGCATCCCAGATAGAATAATGTGTTTTTAAAAACTAATGTAGTTGGGCACTTTAGTGTATTGATATTTTGAGGAATGGAGCTGCTTCTTCCCCTTTTCCATTTTCCCACCCTGTGTTTGTGGTACCACGTTAACATAAGACGGTGAAAAACATTAGCCAGACTAACAAGCCACAGTATTCTGTAAAGGAGTTATTCTTCCAGTGCCTTAACACATTTATTAAGTATTGCAAATGTGTGTGTCTGTGGCCTCACTGTTATAAAATAACAAGTGCTTTATGCAATTGAGATTTTAAAACCTCTTTTGTCTTGTCTTAACTGCCTTAGGTTTGTGATCTATCCTTCAGCCTGAAGAAAATGCTGATCCGACACAAGCTGACTCACAACCCCAATCGCCCCATGGCAGAGTGCCAGCTTTGCCACAAGAAGTTTACAAGAAACGATTACCTCAAAGTGCACATGGAAAATGTCCATGGGGAAACTGACAGCTAGTTACAGCTCACACAAGAAGACTAGTTCTCATATTCCAAAGTGCTCCATTTGTAGAAGTACAGACTGTAGGTTTCTCACCTGACCAATGAATGAAGTCAGGAGAAACTACTATAATTTCTTCACATGCTTTTTGTACTTTTGCCTTTTTTGTATTCTACTAGCTGATTAAAAAAAAATTGTTACCTAAAAAATTGTTACCTAAAGTAACAATCAGTTTGAAAATAAACAGGTAAAGATTACACGAGCTTGAGAAGCTTTTCTGTAAAAAGAAAAAAAAGTTTAAATAAAATGCATCTTTTCATTTGTAGCTGTAATAACCTAGATATTGGTGGTATTACCTGTAAAGTTTAGACATTTTGCAGCTGAACCTGTGGCTGTCTGCAATTCTCTATCTCTGTATCTAAGCTTCAAAACACCATTAAAATGCTGAAATTGGAATTTATTGTCATTAGATTGACTACTGATTATATCTTAGCATAATTATTCAGATCTTAATGCTGTGTTTTATTGTAACATAATTCTATCTCATTTTATTTACAGCTTTTGACTTGAATTGGTTCTCTACATGCCAAAAGGTATGGGTACAGAAGCCACAGAAATCTTTCGCCTTAACTCTTATGAATGGTTGTAATTTCTGCTGATAACATGAAGCGAGACAGAAGTAAAAAATGAGCATTTTAGTTTAGCTACCATATTTGTACTCATCGTTGTGACTGCAAAGGCAAGTGGAATTTTAAGAGTGACTTACACTAGTATACAGAGCAGTTACAGTTATGTAGTTAACACATTTGATTTCTCAGTAAAATGCTATTTCCACAGTGTTTCCTTCTGCTAAATCAGATGCCCTAGTTTTTTTATCTTGATTAAACTTGTTTTCTTATTCCTGTTAATGAGCACTGGGAAAAAGACTACAGCTAAGTAACAATCAAATTCTTTCAGATATCTTATTAGGAGTTATTTGCTGTGATTCTTTTCTGTTTGCCGAGTTCTTATAGGTCCTCTTTGTATCACAGCTAGATGGCTAAGAGATTTTTATCTGAAAGGACACTTAGTAGTACAACTTAAAAGGGTGATTCCGTTTGCAATTCCTAAGTTATCTGCAGACTTTTATCACTGCAGCAATGGCACATTCATTTTGGACCATTCAGTGTTTTTGAATGAGCTCATAACAGGACATCTTGCTTCTGATGGTTTTCGTGGGGAAAAAAAATCAGCTTCATTCTGCACTGCTGCAGGGGCCCAGTTGCATCAGTTTTTTAATGTTTTATCTTTTGATAGACTTTTCTACTGACATCTGTTTATCACATGGTAGATGTTCAATCCTAGAGGAACCAAGGCTAGCAATAGAAAATGTGAAAATATTTGATGTTTAACCTATACTTTTTTCCATACTGGTAGTTTGGATCCCTTTCTATTGCTTGACCATTTACACATTATGTGTTCCATTTTGAGACCCACTACTGGGTCCCAGTAGCAATTCATTCCAAATGCATTACTTTTGTAGAAAATAAGCACATTTTATGCTTTTCTCAAAACTCAAGGAAATACCACAAATAAAGGTAATTGTAATTACAGAATCTGTTTCAGAGGGTCTGAAACAATCCCTCTCCTTTTTGCTTGGAAATCTGTATGCTTCCTCTCCTTCTCTGCAGGGCTTTTGTTAGAATTTATACTTACAGGGCCAGAGAATTTTAATTAATGTATTGCTATGATTATTAGAAAAGTTAACAATGTTAAACTGTTCAAGCAGCAGAATCAGTGTGTACCGTATGCTGAGATGTCTCATGAAGTATTTTGATTTTTAACTAGATGTTCTTAGTTATCTGTAAGGAGAATTAGATTGGTTACAAAGTTACTATTCTGTTGTTGTTGTGATGTTTTGACAACAATAAAATCAAGTATTTAATTGTGGGAAGTATGAGATTTGTATTTTCTTTTCTTTCTGTATATTTTTCCTTCTTTCCTCTAATCAATTCAAACTAAATTATAGGTAATAGCAGGAAGAAAATAAAACTAAACAAACAAAAAAAACCCAGTACATGAACAGGAGAGTTTACCTGTTTTAAAATGACTGCTGGGCAAATTATTCTTTGTATATTGAGATCAGTCTAGCTGAATGTAATCCAAAGTGACACCTTAGCTAACTGTAGCTATGATCTTGTTAATGCCTCAACAGAATGAAGGATAGACAGGACCAGCACGCGAGTTAAGACCTGTATGGAAAACACAAGAAGTTGGTGCAGGAGTTAACGTGAAAGATGAAGCCTTCTTGCAAGTGGTGACTCATAATTGTGTCTACTAGAACCCCTCACCTCCTGAGCTAAAGCAGTTAGAGAGCAGTGCCTGAGCTAATGCAGAAACAGCACCTGTCCCAGCAGCCGCAGGTGTTCTCACCATGGGAACTACCGTGCTCTTTCCAAGAGGTGCTTCTATTTCATGCAGTGAGAGGTAATGTGATCCAGATTACTGGATTCATGATGGTGAGCTGTATATTTGCTTTTATATGCAGTAAAAGCATAGCAATATAAAATATGTTTCTATTTGGTCATAGACTCCTTCAAGAGAGTTTGTAGAAATCTTTCCATTAACTGCTTCCCACTTTTCTGCCAACAGGCAGAAAATTCCCTTCAGCCAATTTTGAGAAATGAGAAATTGAAACATACTAGTATAAAGATGAATGCTGATTTTTGGGTTTATGTATTTGTTTCACTTCACTGTTTGAAATATTGACTTTTCCTCAATAAGTTATGTCTTGGAGGATAACATGAAAAGCTAGAGCTAATATTGAGACAACATGTAGACACAATTTTGAAAAGACTGTGATTTTTTTCCCCCGTATCATATAATTTTCTGCAGAGTATAATATGCAATTTGTTCTCTTTAGTTTGCCATTGTAGTTAACCTTTCTTGGAGAGAACTTCATTGCTCATAACAGCTGCAAGTGTACTTGTTCCTTATGCTTTCTATTTTGGTCAGATATATAATCAAAAACCGTTACAAATTATTAATAAGATAACATTAGCACACACAAATAATATTTTAGCATTCTATTTTATCTGCATGATTGTGAAGGAATTAATTGACCCTTTAGTTTAAGAGCTCCTAAAGAGAAATCTGAAAAATAAGAAGACAGGGTAAGTGAACATGGCATTTTATTTTGTTATATATTGGACATATATATGAATGTATGGATGTAGTTTAGTCAAGGCTTCTGAATGTTCTGTTAGTTAATTTGGATGATGTTTGAGGAAAACAGGCTTCTGATCTCTGATTTACATTGCATCCATCTCTACATTTCTGTTTATATGTAGCTATGCCACAGTTTTTCAAAGACAGATCTTAGAAATCTGAAGTTTAGATCTATTTAAACTAAATCTATAGTTTATTTTAATTTAGAAAGATCTGTTCCAAGGGCATAATATTAATTTTTGTAGAGCTGATCCAATAATTTGTTATCATACAAATTACTGTCAGAGTCTGAAGAAATTGCATCATGAAATTAGTGTGTGGATTTGTTTATTAGTGCTAGAGTTAATACTTCAAGCATTATTAAAAAGAGAAAACCTTGTCATCATCTGAAAAGACAGATATTTCCTTCTTGAAGGCTGGGAGACTGTCTAAATCTAAAATTGAAAATGTTTTTATTTTCTTTCTTATTCTTTTCTTTTTATTCACCTGAGTTAGAAGGGGGAAGAGACTGCCTGCAACATGGCACCTTATAGGAAAAGTCACTGTGTGGGGATACACATGCCCTGGGAGGATTTCAGCCCTTTATAGTTGAAATCCAGTAGTCCTGCTTGGGCTTCGAATACTGCTCTCTCAGTGATGGCTTCTGTGCAAGTATAATCTGAGATGCTTTGGTCTGTTGTGTCTGGTTTAAAGATCCTTCACAAATGGACCTTCAACTGTCACTTACGTTGACAGCCACACATGGGAGTTATGCTTCAAAAAACATAGAATCATCAATCCCTCCAAAGCATTACCCTTTAGGAAGGGTAAGACCAGGGTACTGCTCTCAGTACATAACCAGGTAATATTAAAGTCTTTTAAATTCAATTATCTTAAATATTCCTTGCATAGAAGTGCGGGAATCTTCCTGTCAGTAAGATTTGTACTCTACCTGTTGTTTTTTTAATGTAATTTACTAAAAGTAAGAGATAGATATCCAGGTCACTTCTAAGCAAACAGAAGTGTGCAGAGCTCTCTGCATTCACTCATTTACACACCTGAGGCGGAGGGGAGAATGGTGATGAAGCAGAAAAGCTGCCAAATAGCTCCCTAACCCAAGCAGAGGCAATGCAAATGCTGTCTTCTCTTGGCCAAAGATAATTGGTATATACCAATACTGTACTTGGTTTACCAAAAGGGTATGTGGATAGGGATGTGATTTTTCTCTGATGGAGTCTGTATTTTTGGCTATGTAATATGGATAATCATTCCTTAGGAAGCCAGTGCTAGCTCAGAATATGATAGTTGTTACAGCTACAGAGCTATATTCATTGAACAGATTTGAATTCTGTCAACTTATTTTTTTAACTCCTATATATGCTATGGCATATCAAGAAGATGTAGTAATTTAAGGAGACCCAGTAAGAATTGAGAAGGTGTCACTGATAAACAGTCTCTTCAACTTAGAAACTGGTGCATTTGATATTTCAGTCTGGGTCTGCCAGTCTTAATCTGTTAAATATCTGTTGTCTTTTAAAATCTATTTTATTTCCCATTCCCTTGTAAGCTGCTGGTGAATTTATAATAACCTATAAATACTAGCGAATAGTACACTAGCAATGTTGTCAGAGCATTTGGTGAATGCTAAGTGTCACTTTCACCATACCCTATTTGTTATGTTTAAGTAACATTCATCTTTGAGTTGGTAACCTCAGCGATGTCTCATGTTACAACAGAAGTGTGATCAGAGGCTGTGCATGACATGTACACTGTCATCACCCTGCGGTGATGAAAGAAGCCAGGAGGAAACAATCACCCATGTCACAGGTACAGAAAAGAGAAGGAAAGAGGCTGGAGACTCATTTCTCTCCATGGATTGCAGCTGAGGTAGGCAAGAAAGGCTTCTTGGATCTCCAGCATTGCATAAGTCCTGGGCATTTTCCTATTGGAAAATTCTCTAGGTTTTTTTTTTTGTTTTGTTTTGTTTTTTAAGAGAATCTTTCATCAGTTTTCTTGAAATTCTGCTTAACACAGTTATTTTGCATTGTCTATGCAGTGATCAGTTGTAGCCAGCATCAGCGGAATGCTGAGAGGATTCCCATTGCTCTAGGTCTCTCTGTGTCCCCAGTGGATTAGCATATTAAGAAATGAGGTGCAAATTAGTAATGCATATGAAATGCCTGATACATGCAGAGTGAGACTGACTAATACTAATCACTGTTTTTTTCCATGTACAGAAATCTGAGATGGAATGTCTTTGAAGGAGGAAAAAAAAAAGCCATTTTCTTGGGGTTAGTACATGAGATCATGAGGTCCTTCCAACAGCTAGAAAAGCTGTTTGGCATTCTTCCATTCAAGTAAGAGGAAAGTAATAGAGTTTCTGCTGAGGTTTTTGGAACAGGGAGATTGCACAAGTGTTTCATAGACAGATATGCATATGCTGTCATTTTAATAAGTTGTATAAAAGGCAGTCTAGCCTGACAACATGAGACAAGTTCTTTAGAGCGCTGAAGCCTGATTCTCTGCCTGTTTTTTAAAACCAATGGAATTCAAGCAAATTCCAGGATTTTGTTTCATTGTTAAAGGTTTTGCTTAGCAGGATACTCTGGTAATCAAGAACTCAGTTCAGGACAAATCTAAGTGTAGATGGTCAACAGTTCCTCTTTGAGTCAACATAGTCGCTTGAGTGCAAGTTAGAAGGGGGTTGGAATGTTTGTCTTTAAAAATATGATAAACTACATCTACCTGAGAAGACATTTTAATATAATCACAGATTGAGAACTTTTCACTTTCTGAAACAAACATGAAGCTTAAGAGAAGTTGTGTGAGGAACTCAGAAAGAAGGGTGTTGTATCTCAAAATTTGGCTGTGAACTGAGTGCTGCTTGGACAAACTGCTCTATCTCTTTGCTTTCTTCTCTCATCCCTGCTCTTTCCTTGTTAGGCTTAGAGTTCTTCAAGACAAAAGTTTTTCTTTCTTTAAGCCATCTGCCACTCGTCTTTGTCCAGTCACTAATAAATGTAACAGCGATAATAGGAACATTGCCTGATACAGGGTAACAGAATCTAATTGGAAAAATAGGATTTGAGAGCTGTGAATTTAATGTAAATGTATCCAGAGATTCACTGGTCTGAAATTGTTTTCTTTTTTTACATTGTTCTTAAGAAAAGCAGACAAAACTCTAGATCTGAGTCTGTCTATGCAAGATTCCTAGGCATTAGGAGCAAATACGTACCTAGTTATGGTGCTTTAGCTGCTGAGCCATACAATTAACTTCTTCAGCAGCTGCAATTCAAACACATTTGGCCATGTGTTCATACCCTTTGACTGTAAACTCCCCAAAGTAATGAAAGTGTCTTTCAGTGTGTTTGTACTGCAAATTGCATCAGGTGGATCCAGCAGTTAGTAAACTGTGAAGAAGTGTTTCACATTTTTCTGCTTCCATTCACTGCATTTTGAAGCATCTATGCTGTTGGCTGAATAGTAACTGCAAAGAGGTTGTTTTCATTTGTGCTTTTCTTTGGGAAGGGCATTTAGCAAAAAGGGATCATTAATAAAAGATTTTTTGTTGCACTTCTGTAAATAAAAACCTTAAATACACAAGTTTATTTCCGATTTAACAGCTGTTCAAACAAAGCTATGAGGAACTACTACAACAGGTAATGTTGCTGCTGGATGAGAGACCTTTACTACAACGTTACCCAAGCTAACTCTTTGGTCCTAGTATTACAGTCATTTTCTATCCGAGTCATGCCTCACACTTCAAACTGTTCCATAACAAATGATAACTGCCAAATTCAAAATTGGTCATAAATCAACTTGAAAAAGCACCAAAATTATTAGGATTTTTCCCCTGGCAATTTCAAACTTGAAAGTTCATCTTTTTTTTTTTTTTTTTTGGTAGTATGTTCTCACTTTTTAACAGAGGTCATTTGGTACTGTCATAAGAATCAGTGTTTCTTCTCTGTGTCATCTTCCACATCTGCATGTGATTTCTTCAGTTTTGTGGAGGATGGATGGGAGATTGAATCTAATGAGATGAAATAGTGTAATGGACCATTTCAAAATGGGAAAGACAGTAGCAATTGAGATTAAATAAGAGCTCTGCTCAGAACAGGGCAGAAATGTTTTGTTATAGATCGTGCTTTTGCTTTGTTTTCTCCATTTTTTTCTCTATCACTTACAATGAAATTATTTAAAAAAAAACTTTGAATAAAATAAACATTGAATATGTCTAATTGAACTCAATCTAGCCATTCCAGAGAAGAGTGGATTATTCTATTAAGTAAAATGGCATTATTTTTATTTGCATTTATTTCTTTGTAGCTTGCTGTTTCTATCCCTGAATTCTTGCTTTGATTCCTTTTGATTCTGAGCACACAGATTAATTTAACTAGATGTTATCAGATCATGATGGCAGCTTACACAGAGGAAATCTGCTTTGTTTATATGTTTGCGTGGGATGACAAGGCTTCAGTGTCATTCATTCAAACCTGAACAGACTCATACAAATTAGATCCATCAGTAAACAGAAATACTACTCTTAGAGCAAGTTAAGCAACTAGTTTTCAATTAAAAAAATGTTACAAGGCAAGATTTTTCCAGAAGAAGAAAATTGAGAGTCAGATTGTGGAGTCCTTAGTCATGATTTTTACTCCTGAGCATAGTACTAATCACTACAGTAGGTTACAGGTAAGATGAATCAATGCATTAAACCTAAGAAAGCGTAGTATCTCTGTGTCTTCTAGCAGTCTTCTTTCATAATTGCTGCTTACTTCCTATGTGAAAATAAAAGCCTAGTCAGTAGCGAACTTTGTAATTGCATGTTTCCTATGGTTAATTGTACTGTTTCCTAAATTAAGTCCAGATGGGTCCGATCAGGATATGGGCTACTGTCATGTCCACAAGAATTCGGTTCATTTTTGCTCTTGTTGATCTCTCTGTCAACAGAGAAAATACTTAGAACTATTACTGCAAAAGATCTTTTGAGAAAGATATTTATGAATACATTTACTCTAAAAGAATATAGAGCGATGTGTTTGCTCTGAATTCAAAATGGTTGTGGCATTAGCCTTTGCTTTTTCTAAAAGCAGATCCTGGGTGGATAAAATTGCTGTTTTTTCCATCTCTTTTTCCACTCAGGATCCCACATGACATATTTTGAGAAGACTTAGATGTAAAGAACAACATTTTAGAAATAACAAGCAAAATAGATCACAACCGAATCCTTTGGTCTATGTTTCATTTCAGACTTACCTTGCACAAATCCACAGCTGCTGTAGACTTTGGCAATATATTCAGAGACAAACTATGTGAGAAAACTAAAAATGTTTTCTTGTACTCATCTCGTACTACCTTAACTTCAAAAAGTTGATTTGTAATGATGTTGGGAAAGAAGGGATAGGGAATCTAGGTACATAAACGGATCAGAATTTGCATGCAACAGAAAAGTTTTGTTATATTTATAATCTAAGTTTTAGGTATTGATAAAAGAAATCTGGATAGATTTGGATAGATGAAAATGTTGTCTGCATATTAGCCTGGGGATTTGCTATATCTGACTTGTGACCTTGAGGAAAAGCTGACATAAATTAGAAGGACCTTTTACTGATCAGGTTTGTTGAACAACCTGATAAAAAGGGCACAGAATATGGATTCCAGGTCTAGAAATCGACAGTGTTATTCCTACATATGGTTAGACTTTTCCAAAGTGCAAAAAAACCCGAAAAATCCTTAAAAATACTTACTTGCTCAATTCACATGGATTTTTGTAATGTTCCAAAGTTTCAAAATTTTAAGTGTTTTTATGAACTTGACCATATGCTTTTATGTGTTTGACCAGTGGCAAAGATTCAGATAAGCCAGAGACTTATCCATGTAAACATGATGCAAAGGGCATGTGGCAACTGAGCCAATATTTACTCGCAGGCTTTTTCAGACCTTGATAGTTGCATGATTGCAATGTTGGCCCTGTGGCCTGGACAGGTAAATGATACCAGAGATTTTGTAGTGAGCAGGTTTCTCTCTGGTATAATTTTGGCTTTACTCGGGTACTGTACAGGATTTAGAGTGCCTAATGGAGTATGAGCCTACCTGCTTCAAAAAGAGGAGCCTAATCTTTCTTCTGATTATATACTAATTACATGAAGCAACTTCCCTGCTGTACTTTCTTATCTAATTCTTTCCATGTGTTGCACAAGATGGGACTTGGCTTGTAGTTTGGGACTGCAAGTTCTGTTGGTTGAAAGAACTTCTAAGAGTTAGGTATGTCAGTCACCAAGTCTTTTTAGGGCTGGAGTCCAGAATACTTGAATGTCCTTTGAAGATTAATTTTAGGCTTCTACAGCACGTAGAACAATTTTGCACAATTTGTTTAAGTCCTATTAGCAAACAACTTCCGATGCAGTATGTAAGAAACAAAAGTCTCCAGTGGCAACTTTGTTGGAGTGGGCCTAGCTGTTGTACAAACTGATGGTATCACTGCCAAGAAGGGGATGCAGGTTTCCTCTGCATGCTTTGAGAGACATCATATCATTGGCAGGGACTAGCGACTTTCCAGCTGAAATCAGTGCACAAATATGAATGACTAAAATTGTGGTCATTTTGATTATCTGTGGAAGCAGAGCAGGCCAGTTTCAGAATAAAAGAAGGATTGTCTGAAGCTGGTTAATAGAGTTCATATTTTCACCATAAGGCAAGATTACGTGATTACGTAAGTGGAACCAGGAATATAAATGCAGTTATGAACCAAGTTTCCCCTAGTAAATGGCAAAATTCTCCTTTAAAAAAACCCACATATTTTAGAATACCAGAGTCTTGAGCCACATGTAGTCTAGCTTCTTTTTACCGTGTTTATATCTGCATCTCTCTTCTATATTCACTGGTTCACCTGTGCTCCTGCCCTCTTGTGGATTTGAAATGCATTAAATGCTTTGTAATTTATTATACCTAAGTTTTAAGACCACAGTTCTTTGTAGTGATCTTATAACTAATTTGAGTTACCTAGAAACACTGGCTTTGCATTTTCTAGGATTTTGCTGTATTTCAGAAGTGTTTCACTAAAAGGAACTTAATATTCTTGGGAAGCAATTTGATTCTGTTTTTAAATCATATTTACCAAAGTGGCATGAATGCCAGATCCTTTCCAGATTATTCTAAGTTCTCATCCTCTTATTCTCACAAGGTTGCTCTTCCAGATTGACTATCTCAGAAAACCATAATTAAGAAATGAGGTTGAGACAAATAAAATAGCATAGATTTATTTTCAGAGCTTTGGAAATCTTTTCCCAAGGTCATAAAATGAAGAGATGAGAGCCTTTCACAGTATAACATTTTCCCAGTGCGTAGTGATATCTAGAATATTGCTGTATGTGAAGAAAAGGTAAAGCCTCAACACTACAGGCCAGGGATCACTACCTGTACTGAAAACATCTAAATTGTAAAGCTGCAAGCTAAAGTACACTCCATAATGTTAAAATATTGGAATCAAGGGTTTTATTCCCATTCGAAAAAGCAGTCAGTCTGTGATTTTCTGTCATTCAGATTGTTGGTCACTCTTGTTGTGTTTCTGGTTTTTAAGCCTGTCTTAGATCCTGTTGAATTTTGCTATAAAACTAAGAGAAATATTTTTAGTGTGCAGCCTGGAGCAGAAAAACTCAGATAATGTAAAATGACAGTATCAGACACTATCAGACTGTATAGTTGTGGCAATATAGTGGTCAACGCAAGGTGGTTTACATTGACTCTTAGCTTATATATTTTGGAATGCAATAGCCAAAGGCCAAGAAGGTCGAGAGAATAAGCATAAGATCAAAGTCAGACATTAAAAAAAAAAGTGAAAAATGCATTCTCTGGTAGAAAATTTGAAGTGAATTTCTCACTTTCTTAGAAAGGAAATGGACAAGTAGCAGGGAGTGTTCCAGAGAACTTGACCATCAGCAGCTCAGCTAGTCACTGGCAGTATCTTGATCCATGTTTTTTACTGTTTGAATCTTTTTCTTTATTTGAGTGCATGCAGAACTGATCTTCTGGACAAGTTTTATGCGTTTCTGGGACCTGCATTGAAAATCTGGTTTAAAAAGGCTATAGGCTCTGAGGCATTAGGTGAGTGACACCAATTGCCACAGGGTTTGGTCTATCTATATTTTGCATTTGGGGAGCAGCATTTGCCACTGGCAATGCCTGGGCTCACCCTGTCCAGGGTGCTGATGGCACCTTTGGAAAAAACAGAGCAGCTCATTGACCGCCCCTGCAGAAGCAGGGCCTGCATGTGGGGACCAGTAAGACAAAGAGCGGACTGCCTGAGTCAGGCGTTGTCCTACTGAGACAACAGTGTGGCTGAGGAATTGGGGGAGGCCCCCTACCATCCTACTGAGAGCACCAATAACCTCTATGCACACCTTGGAGATATGGACATCACAGGGGCGTGGCTGTCTGCCTTTGGGCCTGAAGACTCCCAGAGTCGCAGCCTTCTTGCTCTGCTTCTACAGAATAATTTTTCTGGTTTTGAGAAATTAACAGCAAATATTCAAAGACTGAAAATCCGTTTCTCACTGCTAACCAGGCTTTTGTGATGTGCTGTTGTTGCCCAATTCTTAACCTCCAAAATATCTTAGGTGAAAAAAAAAAAAAGTGGTATGTTTTTTCTTCTTTTCTTTTTTTCTCCTTTTCTTTTCTGTTTTCTTTTTCTTTTCTTTTTCTCTTCTCTTCTCTTCTCTTCTCTTCTCTTCTCTTCTCTTCTCTTCTCTTCTCTTCTCTTCTCTTCTCTTCT
>JAUBOD010000658.1:3329173-3349577 GCA_032353885.1 Nothura maculosa | reverse complement strand
TCTCTTCTCTTCTCTTCTCTTCTCTTCTCTTCTCTTCTCTTCTCTTCTCTTCTCTTCTCTTCTCTTCTCTTCTTTTTATTATGGTGGGTGTGATCTTTCTCATACATGGAAATGATGGCAAAGAATTTAGATGTCACTTTAGTCAAGTTGAGGGAAATAACTTACTGGTTTTGATGATGTAGCCCATTACTTCTGGCCCCAAGAAGATAACTGTTATCGTGTTGTGACAAGTTTGGAAATGCAAGCAAGTTTTGTTAGTTATATTTGAAATTACAGACCACTTTGATCTCCTGAAACTCTGAAGTCAAGTCTAACTGATGAGATGGTTGTCTTGTTTTATCATTTCTATAAAAGCACTTGGAGATGTGAGGAGAACTTGCTGCTATTAATAGAAGTATATTTAACTCAGTAACATAATAATGTCTCTCCAAAGAGATTTTTTTCCATTGGGAAAACATTCCAGTGGCTGTCGAGACTTGAGTGAAAATGATGTATGCCTATTTATTTGTTTTTAGTACATTCATGTCTATACATCAAAATGGTCATATGAGTGTTGAGCAGTGTTTTAATAATTAAGACTTCAGTATTATTTTGTGTTTCATCATATATTGTCCTGCTGTGCTTCTACTTATCACATATATCTGTGTCTTTTCACCAAGGTTCCAAGAAAGCTTGGAGTATCTGACACCCATGAGAGTTCAGAGGACTCGGATAGTTTTTAAATATAGGGAAGAGGTATAAACACATATCCTAAATAGGAAAATAAGGATGTGAGAAAGTGAAACTTATGGCTGTTTTGACATCATTGTTATTTCTAAGTAATGTCTTACTCTGTAATTGCCTTGTTTTGTTTTTGTAAAGTACTGCTTATTCTGAATTAGTGATAAAAACATTTCCACATATTTTAGTACTAACGACAAAGTCCCTTCTTATGCAATCATAACATTCCCTTTTTGCTGGGGAAAGGTTAAAGTCTGTTGTGCTTTTTTTGCACCTCAACTTGCAGTCCTACTAAATCTTTCAGTTACCTCTCTTTACATCTTTATTTTCATCACATTTAGGTAATCTGAGGGATTTTAAGTTGTTTTAACTTGGGTCCATTGTGAGACATTAATACAGGTTTGACAGGGTACATGGAGTGGAACGTTTTGGTCTATAACACCAATAAAAACAGATGGGGGAGCAGAGCTGTGTGTGACGTAAGGCATGCAGAAATGTGGATCTCGCCAATTAATCATGGTGTACTGCTGACAAATAAGTGACAGTAATTGATGCAGCCCTTTGAGAGGCAATCTGGAACTACTGCAACCTGGGAAAGTTCATTCGCTTCTTTTTCTTTGCAGAGTTAGTGGTGAATAGCAGCCCTATTTAATTGCTGCCCAGTGCAGCTTTATAAGGTAGCAGAGCCGGTGACAAGCCAGGAAGTGGGAGAGCCCAGCAGCATCTCTCTGGCCAGTTCTTGCCTCTGTTCTGTTTCCACAAACCACTGATGTTTCAGTGAATTGACCATCAAAGTATTGATGCCCAGGCGCAGGAGGCGCTTTTGAATATCTAAATGTATTCCATTAGCGTTTTCAGCTTGACAGATTTGCACAAGTATCTAGAAAAACAATTTTACCAGTCTAATTGTCAAAATATTTTAATAATTTATGTTCATCTGATGCTCTTAAGTTGTCAGAATTTCCAAAGTGTCCAGCAGATTACAGGACTAAAATGTGTATACTCTGACTAGATCTGTCTTTTGCATTCTGTACATTCTTTTAGGTGAATTCAACAGACTCAGAGTGAAGCCAGACAGAAGGTCTGGTGGCTGTATGCAAATGTCTAGCTATTTTAATAGGCAATAAGTCAAGCCAGTGCAACATATATTCCAGCCACTGTCTACTGCTCGGGTTCCATTTGCAGAACATTCCTTCTTTTTTCAGCAGAGAGAGAAATCAAGGCTTATCCCAACTTGTTAGAACAAAGAGATGTTTCTCCTGAATTTTCTGTTGAGTAGACAGTGGCTGCTTCCATCACGTTGAGCAAAATTTCCTTCCAAAGCAACAGTAGCCCATCTTGGTTATTACTGGAGTGAAGCCAGGATATTTTACTTGAACGAAATAATATTTTTACAGTAAAAGAGCTGCTGAATGTGGCCTGCTAGGACTATCATATTTGCTGGCAGGGCAGCTCTACCCAACTCATAACTTTGACCTGCAGCCATTTCTGTGTAATTATGTGGCAGGATAAAATAATATTCCAATCACCATTACTCATGAATATGCTTTCTGAAGGTTTTCTTTTTTGCTTTCTCTTTTTCCTCAGTGGTAGCACAGGGGAGCCCAGCTGTGTGAAAAGCAGGAGGAAGCAGTCAGGATGGCATGAATAGCCATGTGGGAAGACACGCAAGATGGAAGAGCCTTAGGCCTTGTGGTTGCCCTTGTGTTTCATGAGACAGAGATGGAGCCAGGCAGGACAGGATGGAGCAACTCACACAATGAGACACTGTCCTGGTCTACTGGACAGAACAGCAATGGTACCTTGACAGCAGTTTTCAAGCAAGACTGCTGACACTTTAGGAGGAGCAAATTGTTTCTTTTATGGATGGTGGGAGTTGAGATTTAAGGCAACCAATGTCCTATTTGCTGATTATCCCAGTATTTACATCTTTCATTGATATACACAGGATTTGCAAACACTAGTGAATCCAACTTATTAGATCTGATCTGCTGAACATCTTTGGTGATTCAGAACAGGATGGAATTTTAGGTACTGATTTAAGGAAGGGAACAGAGGAAAAGTAGGTCTTGTGTTTCCTCACATTACACTTCCTTGCAATGGCCCTGGCAATTTGAAACTTCCTAGCTCAGCATTGCAGTTCCTCTTTGGCCCCAAGTGACTGATTTGAGAAGCCACAGAGAAGCTACACAGAGCTGAGCAATGTGGATGTGCAAGCCCACACATGAAGTAACCTAGCAGGAGAGGTAGCACCCGCATTCAGAAGGGCAGCACCTAAATCTAGTCTGAATCTCTGTAGCCTTCCACCACATCAGCATATAATGCACATTTCACACACTCATAAATGAATTCAACTGAAAGACTGCCTGTACCAACCAGATCATTTACATCTCTGCCACTAGGTGTGTGGACAGACCTCGGAGCTACTGCAATACAACACAGCAGCGCTTCTGTACATGTGACAAGTTGGCGACATCAGTGGGCCTTAGGATTTAGCCTCTCCCACGAGTTCCTTCCAGGTGATGTACTAAGTTCCTTTTGTAGAACATGAACTTCTACTATAATGTGTTCTCCTTTAAAGATTTATTGTTTTTGTGCTGACACTGCCACAAACTCATAAGCATTGTTTTAAAGAGGCTTTAAAACAATGTAGGGCCAAAAAAGCAGCAGTCACTAGGGCCTTTTTTGGCCTTGAAAATCCTAAATCATTCTGATGAACTGTGGCCTTATAATAATAGCAAATCCACAAATAAACCTTCTGTAGTTACAGCAGAGACATCCCGAACTTTGCACATCTGGGAGTGCCAATGGAGATAGCTTTTCTGTACAATTTTGGTGAGTTTTGGTCAGTGGTAATTCCCAATTCACGGATGATGCACAAAAGGTAGATGACTATCTTTTGGAAATGCTCCATACTTCTCTGGGTTTGCTTTGTATTTGTGAAGAGCATTGTGAATATGTCAGGTCTTTTTTAGTCCTTTTAGTGTGCATCGCATCGCGTAAGCAGAAAGCTAAATGAGGGATACTTTATTATTCCATGCAACTCATCATTCAGCCTTTCCTTCTTGGAGGAATCTAAATGGAAGCTTTATTTCCTTCTGTGAGATTTCCAGCTCCTGATTTAGCTCTTGAGTTTGCTTTGTTTTGTTTTTTATCCTTTTTTCTTCCTCTCCTGAGTTTTAGCTCTGTGGACGTTGGTAACTGTGCAGAAAAATTTTTACTTCAATATGTCATATGTTTTTGGTGATATAAATTTACCTCTTTAGAGCCTTTAGCACCTTTTAGAACTTTTTTTTTCCTCTTGCATCTGTGTTTCTGCTCTAATGCTGCAATGTTGTTCAGTGCTGTTCCTCTCTAGCAAAAGATGTTGGGCAGCGTTTTGGGTTTTGGAAATTGACAGTAATATGAAGAAAATCTTTAGGAAAAGGCAAAATTTCATGCTTTTTTCTGAATATGGAATAATTCAGAACATGTGGAAAAGATGTCTTTGAATTCAGTTTCAGGAATTTTTCAAGACCAACCATTCTAAAAAGCATTTTTTCCCCACACAAACTTTATCTCAGGAATATCACACACTGCTTTTTTTGACTTCCAGGATGGCTTTGATGCTCTTTTCTTTTTCTGTTGTTTTGCTTTCTTGTTTGACATGCAGAGTTCTGTCCAGAAATATACCTTGTGAAGCTCTTATTTTTCTGTAGTTCAGATTTTGTGGTTCTGCCAATAAATAACCAATGAACCTCTTTTGCCTCTGTAGTTCAGGTTGTGAAGCAAATTCCTATGTTATCTTGCTTTGGATCAAAAAAAAATAAAAGCTTTTTTTTTCCTTTTTTTTTAAAGAAAGCATTAGTAAGTGGTGTCTTCACTACTGATTTTGCAACGTGGGCCAATATTTTTCACAGTGTTTGTGGAAGCTGGAAACCGTCCCCTGGAGACACCTGTCACATCTCGATGAAGCTGAAGCTTCCCGTGGCCCTGCACTGCTAGAATAAGATGTCACTTTGGAAAGCGTGACTGAGAGCTATCAGGAGAAGCATGTTTTTCTGTGGAGAAAAATTAACAGGTTCTTTGCATCTGAGTTTGTTATAATATTAGTAACTAGTAATTAAGATACTATGTTTCTGATGCTCTTCAAAAGATATTTTAAACTCTGATGCAATGTTACTGTTTAGCAATATTTCCTGACTGAAAATGCGGGTGATTCATTGAACTGCTAGACTACTCTTCTTAACTACTGTTCTTTTTAAACCAAGATTTTTGCTAATCTTTTTAGTGCTGCAATAACACTAGTAGTCAGCAGTAACTCATCAGAATGACTCAGAAGAATATTTGAGACTGGCTGTGTTTTTATGGGACTAAAACAGTGAGTGGAAACATAGGGAGTGAGATATTTGATTCACAACTATGTATTTAGTTACCCGACATTGAATATTTCCAAAAGGGAAGCTGAATGAGGCTCCTGGTATTCATGTGTCAGATGATTACATGTCATGTCCGTGTAGGAGTGTTTCTCCAGAAGCTGGACTGCAGCTAGTGGCAGCATTTTCTGAATGTGCTTGTTTACTCAGGAAATAGCAAAGACAAGGACTAATTGCTGATGTTTTTATTAAAAGCATTTATTAATAATGTTCTTGTTTAGTTTTAGCCTTTTGGGGAACAGAACTTATTTGTTCATTGCAGGAATTTTATTTGTTATATGGTGTGGCTGTTTCTCCCTAAAGCCTCTGCAGCTTATATAAATGCCGGTTTATAAATGCCAGTCAGCTTGTGCACATGAGGGTGTCAGGAAAGTTTTTATGCATGTTTCCTTGTTCCGTAAAATTAGTGCTTTGAATGTAAAGCAACATTTGTTCTAAACACTTTGGAATAGTGTTTAGGTATTACGTGAGTGGCTTGGCTGGCATTTTTGTGTAGGTTTCTGTGAGAAATGAAGTTTGGAACAGAGTGATTTTTCTTAGTATGATGATTCTTAGTTTGATAGATTTTGATTTGGGAAAACATGTTTCCTGTGTGCCTTGTGAACTTAATACTGACAGACTGTCACCTGAAAATGTTACCTGAAATGCTAAAATTATAATATTTGTTCAAGGCTTTTAATCTGTTGGCTGTGGTCTCTCTCATATTCTGTGATCGCATCTTACTTGGTACTGTTTGCACCTGCATAATGACGTGGTTTCTAATTAGCGAGCTTATAGTATAGATCAGTAATTCAGAAAAATGGAAGAAAATTACTGTATCTATTTTATAGTTGATAACTGAGCAATAAAATTAATAGGTTTAGCCACGCTGTAAAGTTCGTGGCAAAATTGGCATTTGAAATTGTGTCTTCCAAGTCAGCTATTAGATCTTTGTGCTTGGCTAGGAAGAGATTCAACTGTTGAAAACTTCTTTTCACATTGAGCAGTTCAGTTTGAGTGTCATCTAGCAAACTAGGTTTTTGTTTTGACATGAACAACTAAGTTTTTCATCAGCAGACACTCACCTAAAGTACTCTACATGCAGTTTAACTATCCTTGCTGGTAATAAACATGTCTTCTCTGTGGCACTGTTCCACCAAAAAAGAACGTAGTAATTTTGAGATATTATTGTAATTTATCCAGCATTTACATAAAAGAAAACAATGATGTTCTTGTTGGGGAGATCATTAATGAAACATCAGCACTGGTCTGCAAATGCTACCATGTTGAGGTCCAGCTGAAAAAATAGCCTTGTGTAACTTGAGTGCATTGCATAACACAGGAAGTGGAAAAACAAACTAAATTTTCGAGGGTTGTTTACGTTTTAACTAGATCTGAATGAAAATCTACAATGAATAGCTTTATGAGTAATTTAAGTTATGTATTCACTGAAAGAATATCTGTGAGGCAGAATGTTTTTTCTCGCCTGCTTAATGCAGGCATTTGTGGTTGCACTTTTTTAGTGTGTTAATCTAATATTTGAAATTCAAATAGTGTTGAATTTCCGGTAGCTCACATGGCACTGTTTCTATTTTCTATTGGATAAATGTATGAATACAGTCAGTGTTTGTGGGTGATGAAAAATATGTTTTCTTCATATAGTCAGGCTTGTAATTTTGAAATTTGTTTGCCTGTTAGTCTCTTGACAGATAGAAGTGGTAAATCAAATGTTGTAATAGGGAAACTCATGTTCCAGCAAGCGCGTGGAAACATAATTATTTGCAGAACTCGCTTGACGTTATTTATCCAGCTGTCGTTGAACATCTTTTGATGTAAGTACACTCAAGACAAACCCATTTTCTTCAAATAGTATTTTTCAGTTGTATCTCACTGTAGAAATGCAAAGTTGCCAAGCACAGTAAGATTTCAGAAAGAGGTAGTCGATCAAAGAACTCTTCAAATATTTCTTACAAGGTTTGCCATTTCAAAAGTGTTAAACTCCCTTGAGAATCACATGTGTAAACACTGATCTGATCCTAGTTTTGGCATTTGATTCTGAAACATTTCTTAACAGCTTTAAAAGCTCCCCCCTCCCTGATACTTTCAAACCTTACTAGTTAAGAGATTTCTTCGGATTAGTTACAGTCTGTGAAAGTTCCATCTTGTAAAAATTTTCAAGGAAATTACATCCAAGCTAAAAGAGTAAACATTTTTCTTAAAGATAGAAAATGCAGCAGACTGAATTGCAAAATGAAACGGTCAGCTTTTCTTATGGGTAGTGAGTAAAATGAATGTGTGCACAGAGCTCAAAAGAATTATTTTGAGTTTTCTGTAGCTGCAGATCTGTTTCTCTTGACTCAAAGAAAGGGACCTGGACACTCCTTACTCCAGAAAACTTGCTCAGCTTCAAACATCAGATTGAGGGTAGGATGAAATAGGGTGGATGGGGTGCAGGAGGGTGTGGTGTTATTTTTTATTTATTTTTTATTTTGTAAATAACAAGGCTGGAAATATATACAAATACAAGTGTCTTTTATATTCTAAACTGTACAGAATTGTAAAGCACACTTTGATTACAGTTACTTATATAATCATTAAAATCAATTAACACTTGGTAAGCAACACCTTCAGCATAGAAAGAGACGTTCTGTAGTTAGGTCAGCCTTCACTGAATAACAGAGGCACAGAGTACCTGGGATTACCTAATCCTGCCAGCAGAATTTAAGGGTCGATAAGAAAGCACTTGACAGTGGATATAACTACCATATACCAAGGGGATGAAGTGACTTTTTCAGCTGACATTATCTGTCCAAATAAATGGAGTAGAATTGAGCATGCATTAAGTTTTGTGGTTTGTTTGACCAACAGCATGCTCTTCCCCACACTCCCCCTGCCATAGATGCAGCAGTGACTATTCAACTGAATGAGGACACCACATAAATTATGGTTGCCTAGAGATTTTTCTATGGATTTTTTTGTTAACTTAAAATTTGGATGTGTTTTTACAATTATTTTTTCTTTTGTTTTATTTTTCCCATGTGAAAAAAAAGATTTTGATATATGTTATTACCTATGTATTTTTTAAAAATATATGACAATATGTAAACTGTATTTCAAATAGCGGAGCCCTGGCTGATTTCCAAGGCGGGCTAGATTTATAGGATAGCAGTGGACTGTATTGTTTTGTGCCAGACTCTGGGACTGACATGCCAGTTAGTTTTAACAAATTCATGTGTGTATACAAGTTTATCTCTATTTATCTAAAACAAATTTTGTCTAACATAACAAATAAGTGAAAGTACATGATTCACTAAAAGGCTGGTTGTTTTATGGAAAATGCTGTGTTTAGAGAATTGTTGAATAAGACTGTGTGCTTTCCATCATCTCTTTTTATTTGTACTTTGCATTTCAATAAGGCCCTAAGCACATTGACTGCTAGGAACTGGGTACACATATAATAAGAAAACTAACTTTTGCTGCAACTTCCCTGAAGTCAAAGAACAGGAGAGAAACCAGAGCTAGATGTGATGAATGTTTGGAGAAAACAGAGTGTGCTTTCTGAAGGCACATTTTGTATCTTTTTTCTTTGCAATATACCTGTGAAAACAAACTTGTTTTTTCTTGTCATGCCTTGTTGATTTCTCACTTGAGTTCCATTTCTCTCCTAGTGACATTAATCGTCCTGTCGGTGTCAAGTAAACATGATGTAACGAATTAAAGACCTCATAAACTAAGATGGGAAATGCATATGTTTGCAGAGCATATATCCTCTCTGTGTGCAGGTGAATCTGGAGCACAAGAGAAAAGAGGAGTCCTGTTCTACGAAATACTGAATATAAATAGAAATAAAAGTTTAAAAAAGAAAAAAAAAAGAAAAAGATGAGGCAGGGCCAAAAATGTGGATATATTTTTTTTTATTCTACATATTTAAAAAGGAACTGTATTTTATTTACTGTAATTTTCTAGAAAATATATACAAATAGAATCATCTTTTTAATACTTAGAAGTAGATCTAACATTTGTGGCTCTCTGAAGCCCTATTTAACTGTTTTGTAAAGCTGCAAGCATCTCAGTTGTCAGTAATACAATTACAGTTGTTTGAAGGTTGTTGTCCACTGAATACTGTAAGCTTTCCTCAAGTTAAGTGGGAATAGCTTGGAGACAGGCAATCTAGAACTCTGAATAATTTACTGCAGCTACTTTTTTTCTGTTAGCTGTCAGAGTCAGGCTGCAGTAATTGAATCTGAAGTAGCTTAGCCACTGGAACCAAGAAAGACAGTAGGGGTGAATGTATATCTACCCAGTATAAGGGTTTGATCAAAGTTTTGTGCATTATCAAAAGTAATTCCCTGTTGTAACAGGAGATTGCCTGCTGATACACATGTTTTTAACAGATACCAAAGCCTATTTTCTATTATTTTTGCAGGAGGATGAACTTCTGTTCAACAGCCCATCCTGGGGTAGACGTAAGTTCAAAGAAATGTCAAACAAATGTCGCTAATCCTTTTGAATCAGCAGTGCAAGTTCATGAGGTCACTTTTGAAAGTGATGTAATATGCAGAAAACCTTTAATAACTGAACGTGTTGTATGTAAAGCAAGGAGAAAAGTAAACTGGAACATTCAAATGAAATTGAATGACATATATTTTGTATCCACATCAAAGGTTTGGAGAAAAGGCATTCGAGATCAGGACATGTAGTTGATAATGTCTCTATTTATGGTGCTACGGCCAAAAAAAGTGCTTTGTATTGCAACAGTCTGAACTAGAATCTCTTAAAATGGATTCAGGCTTGAGGAAAATGGACATTCATGGCACAATTACCAGCAGTTGGCCTTTCTGTTTATTTTCTGTGACCAGGTTGTTGCATTTGTAGATCTGGCAATATGCATTGAGGATATCTTACCACTAGTCCTACATTAAATATCAGTAGACAGATAATGAAATAATATAATAATAAATGAGGAAGACCATTCTAGAGCTCAGATTCCCTTTTGAAGTACTGCACTGTATTTGTGTTGCGCAAATGATTAAAAGACAGATTTTACAGAAGAGCTTCATACTGGCCAAATATCCAGAATAGTACCTTTTGGAAAGAAAACTAGACATTGAGATGTGTTGATAATCTGTCCCACATCTCCATTTATCCTACGTATTGAATTAAAGAGCAATTGGAGAGGGACAGAAATAAAGCAGGAATATGAAATTAAAACTTCCCAGCATCCATAGTTGGAATATCATAATTAATCATTCTTACCAGAAATTACAGCTATTCCAGTGTTATTCACCTTATAGACAATGTTGTCTATCCTAGGCCAATGTGATATTTTGGATAAATACTGCTGTAAGAAAAACAGGTGGTGGGTTTTTGCACCTCCTTTCCTGCTTTACATAGTCCATTAATGTTCACATGGCATCTTCTCTGTAGAGTGATAGAATCCCCTTTTTAAGTGTGGAATATTAGTGACAATAAACTTGCACTTAGAAGCTTGTCTTGAAACTACAGTAATGTGCTGGTAGATTTTTGACATAGTGTTTTGTATTAAGAGTTATAGTTGAAAACAAAGGAATACCTTAAAAGATTGCCCTCAACTTTAGGAACATAGAACTCTGAGTTGTTATTGCTGTTGTTGTTGTTTTCCCCTTGTAAAAGGCAAGAGCTCCTAGACAGGGACAGTCTGAAAAACTGAGCTGAACTTCTTGGCACTGAGAAGGTACTGACAAGTTTTCTGATCTGGAGTGGCTTGCAGTGCAACCAGCTGGTTTTTAAAGGCTTGCAAATAGTAAGAAAGCAAGGGAAGGGCCTCCTATTTGGAACTATGCGATTTTAAATGCATTTTTCTTTTTATGCTTGTGTCTACATTAATGAACTTAGTGGTACTCACAATGCAAAGCAGCTGTGGCCAGCATTGTGAGTTCCTAGATAGGCTGCCCAGCCTCGATAAGTAGCAACTGGGATTCTTGAGCCTGTACTGTACTCCAGTAGGTAATCTTGATGCAGGCTGTACTGTATGGACAGAACTGGTGAATGAGGACTGCAGTATTCTACCTTTGCTTAAAACTAATTATTTTGCAGAACCTATGACATATACATTTCAAATGCCTGCAATGCCTGCATTTCTTTTTTTTAGCTGAAAGTGGCAGTTTAACTTTAGACCTATGTACAGTAAAGAAGTGTGAGATTTCATTTATTTTGACTGTAAGCTGTGGTATTCTTTTAGAAAATAGCTCTGAAGTAACACACAAGGAATTTCTCAGGAAACAAGTCTGTTCATAACTTGAAGGTGTCAGTGTTATTCTTCATCAAGGATGAGCAAAGAAATATATTCCTTAGAGATACTGAAATCACTCTGTTTTTTTCAGGTACAAGAAAAGCCCAGTGATTCCGAAACAGATAGGCATTGCTGTGTACAAAGTACAGCATGTGTTTAAAGAGCAGCTCTTTTCATCCATCATCTGCCAGTAAATACATTCACTGCTCAGGAAGCACAAGTGGAATTAGGTGGCTAAGGAAAAAATACCATTAAAATTCAGAGGGAGATGCAGACATTGACATGTGGGATGATTTCTGGCCCTGGAAGGCCAAAACATACAGTCTTCCTCTAATCGGAAGCAGACATTCCCCTCCACTCCAGCTCTCCCCTCTACTCTTTGTTTGCATTTTTTATTTTAGTAGCATGGTCCAGGCAGTGAAAATTTAATTTCCCATAATATCTTCTAGGAAATCCGTGGGATTATCACCACCTGTTACCACTGTGCAACATTCAGATTGTGTTCCCCTTTGTAGGCGAGATAGGAAGAGTGCAAATGTGAACGACAATTGCAGGAGTGAATAAGAAATCCATGAGTGGATGGCCACAGAAAAGAGCTTTTCATAGAGATTTTTCTGCCTCAGGATCAATGGCAGGATATTTCAGGACCCAGAGACCTCAGTAAGTCTTTGTGTTCTTGTGATGCTTGTTTTGCCCTTGTTTGTTTTTCCCCCTTCATCTCTTTATGTTTTTTCTAGTCTTTTAGTGCCTCACGAAGACATTTGGCTCTCTTCTTTTTGAGTTACTTTCTCCTCATTAGGGGGGAAAAAATCTAAGAGAGTTCTGAATGCACAGCCCCTGCTACTGGTGAGGCATATGCTGTGGGTGGGATTCAGTTACCTAAGCGTGGCTGTGTTGTGCCCCTTAAGATGCCCTAGAGCAACCCACTTGGCCTCCAGTTGTCATTTCAGTCTGCAAGAGCGTTTCCTCTCAGTCCTACCATTTGTCATCCCCATAGAGACATGTTCACATGCCCTAAGGCTGCTAAAATGGTACTGGGCATTTATGCTTAGGCAACTGTCTCACCCGCAGAGACACATAGTCTGTGTGAAGAGAAGGTTTTCTAATGACCTTTTTTATTTTTATTTTATTTTTAAGAGAAAACTAGATTTTGGTTTATTCTTTTCTGTGATAGTTGCTTTTTGTGTTGGTGGAATTTTCACCAAACATTTGACTTTTGAGCTCTCTGCCCACATGTCCCCTGTCAGAAAGGAAAGAAAGGTTTTCACAGCAGCACTGTGTGTGCTCTATTGTACATTTTTCCCAGTTACAGAGCCACGCCTTTTAATAGAATAAATAGCTGTTTGGAGCATGATTTCCACTCTTTGTGAACTCTACATTTTGCCAGAAAAGCCAAATAGAAAGAAATACCAGAGAAACAAGTAATAATAGGAATGTTTGTCTTCCTATCATAACCTTAAATTGTGCAATATCAGGTCATCTGGAAATTGGGTGATAGTTGCATCTTTTTCATAGTAGTGTAGGAGCAAAGGTGGTAGAAGACTAGAAAGAAAAGACTTCAATGATTTAAAACAGAAGTGGCTATATGCATAGAAGAATATGGAACAAAATGTACTTTGCCCCTTCCCCCCCTTCTTTTTTTTTTCCTGCCTTCTGCCTTGCTTTATGTAGTCTTTGTGGAGAGTACGTAAGGATTTACATAGAAATGCAACCCACACTTCTGTGATCATCTCCACTTGGGGGCTGAAGTCTCTCCATCTCTCACTGGCTTGGGGTATTAGTTTTTCAAAGATCTGTTTAACAGTCAGCTTTTATCTGTGCACTTTATAGAATACTTCAAGCTTTTAGGATGATGTTAGTCTCGAGCTTTTTGCATGATGTTAGTCTCTGAGAACTACTACAAGATGTTTAAGGCCATTCAATACTATCAAATGGTTTTTTGGCTTTTTTGGACAGTTGAAGCATGTTCAGATGATTAGGCCTCAGGCATTAACTGTGTTATTTCTTGAGCATACTCATGTTTTAATTTCCGATTTATGAAACTCATTTGACCTTGCTATATAAGTGTGGAAATCTGGTAGTGCAATCTGACAGTGATGAGCTTTGGCTATCCTTTTGCAATTTACAGACACTAAAGCTTTTAGCTGTAAATACCTTGCATGGTTTCCTCTTTTATCTATTTCAGGATTAGTGTAATCAGATGAGTTTCCAAATTGGATGGGATAGTGCCAATATTGAAGCATTCCTCCTACAGCTATTCCAGGATCAGCATTATTTGGTATTTATGGTTTTGTAAAGATGAAGTCTTTATAAAAATCCCGACACCAGCAAGCAAAAATTGCACCTCTTAGCAGTAACACTTCCTCCTTTTTATTTTTTTTATTTATTTCTAGCTTATTCATTTTATCCCATCTACATATGTCATTAAATATATCCCAGCTGTTTCATTTGCATCATTTTGTTAGGAAAACAATATATTTATCGGTCTATGTTGGTAGATTTTTTAGTACAAGGATAAGTAGGTAGGATATTTTCCTTTTTGCAGCATTGGTCTTAAAGATATTTCTGGATATGAAGTTGCCCTTCTAGGAACTTTTTTCCTATATTATCAGTTATTTTGAAAAGAAGGAAGAAATGACACTGAATTTCAGATTTGCTGCATCACATTAATCTTGTAAAGAGTTTCTGCACTTGTTTGGAAATTGTTTTGATCAAATTTGATCAATTTTACTCATGGTTCAACAGTTGAATCATGAATTTAAGGACGAGATAATTCTCAGCAATGAAAACGTAATTTCTGAAACGCTCTGCTGGGGAAAGAAAAGCCAAAAAACGTGCTAGTTCTGCAGAGTTTATTTCTGGGTGCCACAACTTAATATGCCCTTTGCCGTTGGTGTTACAGGATAATGTTCTAATCCAGTGCTGTTCTAATCCAGGTCCGTTTCAAAGGGAACTTGGTGGTTTTCTGCAGAATCTGATTTCCCTCAGCTAAGCTGGGTTGCTGCGGGAGAGGTGCAGGTATTTTGCCACAGGACGTTGTTTCCCCACTTCCAAACTGATGCTGTGTTACAAAAGTGAGCGTGACATGCCCAAACACCTGGTATTTTTTTTTTTTTTTTTTTTTTTTTTTTTTTTGGGTAGACTTCATGGATATAGTTGTTTTCCTGTATCAGGAAAAGAAAGCTAAAAACCCATCTGGCCAACTCTAGCAAAAGTAGCCCCAGCTGCAGACTCTTGCTGGGGTTTACTAAGCTTGCTGTATCCAATTGAAACCTGGAACTGTTCGGGGCCAAAGTTGCCAGGATTATTTTCACCATAGTGTGGCTAAGGTCAAAAGTTTTGTTTATCATGTACCTTTAGATGGCTGCTCCAGGAGTCTGTAATTCCAGCTGGGATTTAAAGCTTGCTTGCTTGGTGACAATTCTCTTAGCAAGGGTGACAGTTGTAGGGAAGAATTCCTCCGTGCTCTCTGAGGATAGTTTTTATCAGTGGTTAATTGCTTTATAGTGAATTTGGTACTAAAGTGGAGTTCAGCAATGCAGCACATGCATTTAAAAATGAATAGGAAAATCACTCATTGTTCAAAGCAATCCACAGTGACAACTCTTCCTAATAGTTAAATAATTAGAATCTGAGAGCCATACAACTTGTGACCCTGGAATGTAATTGGGATGAGACTATTGTGATGGGTGTGGATTAAATGGCTCCATGGTGGCCACCATTTGAGGAAAGAAGTGTTTGTACTTTTTGACCTGCGCTAATTTATATAGTTATAGGGGCTCTAGACTTAGTGGTGATGACAGCAGATGGCTCAGAATATTCTCATAACAGGGTGTGAAGTAAAAAGGGAGATAATTGTATTCGTGCTCTTGGCCTGGCAGATCAGTCTCATCGCAGTAGAGGCTGCAAAAATGAGGCCTATAAAGTAATTAATTGCATTGGAAGTGTGGTAGTACAAGGTAAACTTGTTGCTCTTTTCACAAAACTCATACAATGTTTTAAATGTTTTACTCTAAATCGTATGCATAAGAGTGAATAAAAAATCAGAAAGTCTACAGGTATCCAGTGAAATATATTGTTAATTCAGCTGCTTAAGTGGGGTTGAACAAGCCACTCAAATCTGAGAAGGAATGTCTTGTGCATCATTCACTTATGATTAACGTTTATGTTTCCTCCCACTTGGTTTGGTGATTCTGTTGAGTTTACTTAAGAGTGAAATAGGAAAGGTGTGCTATTGGAAGCATTTCCAGATGGACTCTGTTGCAAATGGGAATACACACTGCACGTTATCTGTGAGGAGAGATATACGCCAATGCACAGAAATAGAGTATCCCCAAAGCTTGAAAGGATATTTAGGAGTCTGGGTACTCCTACTAAATTTCCAGAATATACTTGCAAGAGTTGCAAAAGAGATGCTTCTTCATTGTCATATATCATTGCTCCTAGTATCTGCCTCCAAATAAAAAAATCAAGGTGCTGGGGAATGTGGAGTGCTGTTAGGTTGAGGAATGGTGTGCATTGTCACCTCTCAAGCCACATGGCAAGAATTCTACTGCACAACTGATCTGTTTTGCTGCTAATCTTAGATATGTAAGGATGGGAAGCACACACAAAAGACTTTACAGAACACAGCATCAAAAGAAAAACCTAATATGTTTGCTCTACAAGCTTCCCCTCAGGGGATTTTGCAGAATCCAAAGCTTTATATCTCATTGCACATGCCTAGGTAAATACTAAATGAAAAACATTTTGCTTAGGATATGAAGGCATAAAACAGCAAGATTATTAGTTTATTTGCCTGTGGCAAAAGTATTTCATGATTGTAGTCATAATCTGTAAGTATTGTTGCATTGTCCACATTTCTTGACTATTGTTTATCCAATAGCATTTGCACATAAGCTCATTTTTGAGAAGTTTTTATGTTTTTAGAGATTGGAGTTAGATTTAACATATATGCAAATTCTTTTGGAAAAAATGAGGGCAAGACAGATCAAAACTGACTGTAAACTGCTGCTGATCTCACAACAGGGAGTTGGACTTACATGGATTTAAGTACTTCAGATTCCTCCCCAATCCTTTTTTTTCCTATTCCTCGTGGCAATTTCCAGCAAAAGAACATCTTATTTTCCATTGTTCAGAAAGACCCAAGCATTCCTTCTCTTCAAGAACTTTCAAATCCCCCTAGGCAAACACCCAAGAAAGTGTAATTAAAAATAAATTAAAAAATAAGGGTGAAAAAGTGAAGTGAAGATGACTCTAAGGATAATTCTGCATTCATAACCAATTCTAGAAAATGAAGTCAAGTAGTGAGTGTAAAAATTTAGTCACTAAACAAATATTTACGGTTGATATTTGTACATATACACATTGAGTGTCAGATGAACTTTTGATTTGCATCTCACGTGCATCCTACTAAAAGCTGGGGTTTTTTCCCCCCCTCTCTATTCTTATCTTGCAACAGGTACTGCTCTATGGAGGTGAATAATGGATACATTTCATGGATTTTCTCATCAAGAGAAGAGTTCTCAGATATTTGACTGTTCCTGCTAGGAAAAGGAAGCATTTACTTTCCTGCCTTGAACATCCTGTAGAAGGAAAAGGTAGCAATTTTAGATTATGTAATTTCTCATTTTACTAAGGAAAGCCTTGGAGACCTTTTTCTATCCTGCAACTAGTTCCCTTCCGCCAGCAAATCCTAGGATTTGGGATTTCTAAAATATTTTCAGGATTTAACTTCATGGCTTGTCCTCATTCAGTAGATCAGATGGCTGTAGGATGGGCCTTTAGGTAGGGAAGAGAAGGTTGCCAACTTCACAGCTGTGCAGATATTCTGTGCCCATGTGTGCAGAACATTTCACACAAGGCACCCACGGTGTGTAAGAGTTCATTCAAGATGGACTGAAAATAGTTAATTCCAGTGAAAATTGCCAACCCGGCCGAGCATCTGACATTCCGACTGAGAAGCAGCAGTTGCCAATTGTAGTGTAGACCAATTTTCAAGGTCATTCGATCAAATCTAAAAACACTGCAAGATGCACATCAACTGAAAATGTGGGGTTTTTTTGTTTGTTTGTTTGTTTTTTCATCCTACTATTTTCAGTGTCTGTCTGGCCTAAACAGCAGGTAAAGAACTTAATGAAAAAGGTTGTCATGGTAAAAAAGTCATCAGGTAGTCTCAGCAAAGTAGGGAGAACTTTAAGAGAACAAACTTGCCATTTTCTATCATGTGGGTGTGCAGAAAGAAGGAGGCCTTTCCTGTCGCATTTGCCTTCTCAAGTTTTTAGAGAGATTGCTTTTCTAAACCATTAGTCTGTGCCTCCAAAGAGCTATGCTGACAGAGATTCAAAAATTATCCACAGAATCACTCAAATCCTAAAGCAGTGTTTGTTCTGTCTCCAGGAAAGGCAAAGATGTTGGATAATAACATAGTCACTGCTGTGAATTTAGTGTTTCCTATTTTCAACCATCATACTGCATTGTATCCCTTCAAAAGTCTTTACAACTGAAATTCTTTCAGAAAGTGAAAAATTAAATTTCCTGCCTGAGAAGTACTGACAGATAAAATCTGCCAGGTTTCCTGTTTCTCTTAAAAAAACAAAAAACAAAAAAACAAAAATCAAACAAACAAAAAAACCCCATTTGATACAAAGGCCAATCGCATGTTTATTGATAGTTATTGATAATATTTTTTTCATAACAAGGACATATGACTTCAAAGTTTTAATTCTTTAGCCACTGACAGTAGTTTTTCTGATGTTAGATACATCACCTTGGAAGCAGTTTCTAAAATCACATTAAAAAGTAGTGGTGCTACAATGATGAGACCTGTGTCACCTTTATAAGCAATTTAGTCTTATAACAGCTCCATACATTCCTGTTGCCTGATCCTTCCCTGCATGTATATATGCCTGTATGTTGGAGCACAAGCAGCAAGCTTTCTGATAATGAAAGATTTACTTTTCTATATGCAAAGCACTGTCTAAACTAGAAGCACTATAATGACACCACGACCAGTGACAAATGTTAAGAAATTTTGTATACTTTAGTGCTGGAATGTACTGTTGGTTTGTTTTTAATTCATTTGAAAATCTGAGGTCTGCATTTTTTACATTTCTGTTTTTTTTTCATAAATTGTATACTATAAAACAATTTTGTTTTAAAAAAAGAAAAAAAAAAGACAGAATACTAGGCAGAACATAATTTTTGTAGGTTAACCATGGAGAAAGTCCATTTTGGAGTTTTACCAGAAAAGGACAAAGTAGTAATTGGATCTGACAAAAAGGGCCTTATATCTTTCGAGTCTAGCAGCTTTTACTTTATATGTTATCTGAAAGGATTTGGGTTTCAGGAATGAAATAGTAATATGTGGTTCTAACCTCTGTGCTTTTTGGCTGGGGTCTAGTACTGGAATTCTGATTCTCGGTACATACCCAATTGCTCCAGTGTGTAAGTCATATATTTTGAAGAGTATTTTCTCCTTCCAGCAAATTATCACCTTGTAATAGTGCAGCAGAAATGGATGCAAAATAACATCATAAAATAAGTCAAAGTATGATAAAAAAGTTTCAAGTATTGAATCTGATGTACATTTGCACACAAAGTAGGCTTTAGAAAAAAAAACTGAAGAATTGGCAGAGTTTTTTTAAGGTAGCTCTGATTTTGTAAAGCAGATACTCCTACATAAACAATATTAAAAATAATTAGTGAATGTATTTCTTTAGCCAACACAACTGTGGGATAAAGAGATTATTTCTCTATGACAGTGATATTCCTGGAGTATGATAAATGTCTTCATAGTCAGTGGTTATTAACATCTCTGAGGTGATTGAAGCAATTGACTGAGATCTAAGTTAATGCAGCCTTGGAAATGATTATTATCATATTATCTCATTATTTATTGGTGAATATTTGCACATATTCTCGGACTTGTTTTAATAATTCACAAGATGATGTTTTGGAGACTGGGGAGAACACCAGAACATTTGATGGATGGATTTGCTCAGGCCAGCTGAAATTAGCCTCTGATTCAAAGATATGATACATGTTATTCTCACGTTGAATGCTGTACCTTCATCACATGTGACCTTGCTGTTTGATGATTTGGCACTATGCCATAGCATAATTCAGTGATCTATGAAATATCATGATTCTTTCATGTGGAAAACAATAAAAAAGCATGTGGTACCAATTATACTTCAGTATTTTCCTGAGAATTTAAGCACTAGAAATAAAAAAGGCTGTCTAAAGACTTTGAATTTCCATTAACTGGAAACAGTTGTTATAAATCATTTTAACTGAGACTGTTTTACCAGTCCTGAGTAATAAAAGAAAAATAACTTTGGCATTTGATTGACTGTATAGGTGCATAATAAATCATGCTCAGAAGGGGCATAATGTTCTGGATCATGCAATAGAGCCGTTTTATTGAATGTGGTACTTGTCAGAGTTGGGGAGAAGCTTGAAAAGACTAGGTCTCCTATTACTTTCTACAGCATGGTGATTTGGACACTAAAATATGCTGGAATGAACATGCTGAATTTGATGAATAGGTACAGTAAAAGTTGGAGGTAAAAGTGGGAATCTTGTGTATCTGTGAATCCTAGAACAAGACTTTTGTCATTGTAAATGAGCAAATTCTTGCAACTAAGTTCTCGCGCAGATGCATGAATATGTTGCAGGTAATTTTAAAAAGTATTCTTTAATTGACATTTCTCAGTGGTGAGATACTGTGATCTGTAACTTAGATATAGTTTCTGAGTAACATCCAAAATAAAAGATCCTGAGCTATTTCTCTGGGCAGTTTTATAGAATATTCCTCTAATGTTGAATGGTCCTTTCCTTAGGTATGTAGGAGTGCCTATAAAGGCACAAATTGGCTTTGGACAAGATTAAAGCTAAAGTGTGGCTTGGATCTGGATTTTGGAAATTTCAATGCTGAATGTACTTTGGTACCCTAAAATTCCAGTGAACACCTTTGTTATAACTGACCTTATGGAAACTGATACTGGTGGTAGAAATC
>JAUBOD010000658.1:3222647-3329073 GCA_032353885.1 Nothura maculosa | reverse complement strand
TGCTGATTCTAGATTATTTCTACAGCTTTATTCTCATTCTGCCTATGAAAGGCAAAATGAGACTCCTAGGTCTGTGCTATGGCGTGTTTTTGGTCCTTTAGCCCTCCTTATTTGAAAGTCCATGCATGGTAGCTCCTGACTGCTGATTATGAAGCAAAGTCAGGTGTCATCCATGTCTTGAAGTCCTTATACTTGTCTACTTGCCCAACTAAATCTGTCCTGACATCCAAAGAACAGAAGGGAGATCTCTCACTGGAGATTCTAGAATCTCTCACTCCACACTGTCCCTTATGTGGGCTGGTTAACCCAAATACTCCTGCCCACATTTAGCTGACCAACCATCAAGGTTTGGCAAACCTCTATCTTTCCTCTTCTGAGAGGTGAGTGACACTGGCCTGATGGAAAATACTAAATTCTCTCTATGCAGTTATCTGGTGGTGGAAAAAAGATAATAAAATTATCTTTATCTGCTTTCTTTTTTTTCATTTTTTTTATTGTATTTGCTTTCTCTGAACAGTCTTAGTTTCCATATTGATGGCCCAATGTAGAAATGTTTAATATAAGCCAAATAAAAATAGCTAAATTAAATCATATTAGGAAGAGCATATGTACCTAGAAAACATTAGGAATTGGTAGGATGAAATAGCATCTGATAGCTACCATATTTTTTGCAGGCGTCTTTCATTACAGAGACTGATGACTGTTACTAGAAATATCCCACAGAGTATTAGATTATGCTGGAAGAAGGTTGAACATGACATACCAGAAGCTATGCAAGAGAGATGATACATATTATTTTAATTTTATGAGGTTGTAGATCTTGGGAAAAGGAACAATCTATAATGCACTCTTTACAATAATTAAGGAAGTGTGAGTATGATTTATCTATACATAGTGGGAAGATGGGGTAATTTACTGAAAAAATCACAGAAAATAGGATCTCTCTGATTAAAAAATATCTGCAGGATATGTTTTCTCTCTGAATAACTTAGCTGCATTCTCATAGCTTATCTCCAGGTAAAATTACTCTCAAAATGAAAAATAACTTTGCTGCAGTACCAAGCCATCATTTTTTCTTTTCAATGATTTGAAGCTAGCAAAAAATTTACTGTACATTATATTCAGTGCCTCATTGTCTGAAAGACAAAGCTTGCAACTCATAACTTTTTTTACTTCTAACTAGGCACTGGCCTAGTTTAGCAGGTCAATTAATTATATGCTTAATGTTAGAATGTAAATGCCATTGACGTCACTTCCAGGGAGTAAAAAAAAATATTCTCATTGTTTTTGGAAGAATTAGTATTTTGATTATTCAGGAGAAGAGTTGCAAGCTTGTATACTTTATTTGCTTGAGGTCAGTGATGGCTCTGTATATGCAAATCTTGAGGTAGTTTAGCTTTAAATACAGCTATCATTGATAAATCTTGTTAATACAAGTTGTTTTTAAAAAAGATTGTTTTGAAACTGGATCTTGTAGTCTGTTCTTCCTTTAAATGCAACTAAAGATTCAGTTTTCAGATGACTTAGCAGAATATGAGATATATGTAAGTCATTTGAATAGAAGATGTTTTAGTATTCTTCATGTTCATCTTTCTATGTTTTACTTTGTATTTTGTTCCAAGAACACATAGGGAAGATGAACTGAAACTAATAATAGACAATTCATAAGAGAAAATGTAGATAAATTTTGGCTGTTTTCAAATCGGGGTGCAGGGACAATATTCTAGTTCTTTTCATAACAGTTAATTAACATGTTGAGCTGTATCATGGGAAGGATAAGATGTTCTCATCCAGCAACTTTTTCAAAGGAAAAAATGTTTTTGTGTCTTAGGTTGGAAAGAAGGAAAAAAACTATAATAGTCATTATCACAAAAGTCCAATCTTTTTTTCCCTTTACTTTTATATTGGAGTCAAAAGTTTATTTGGACAGTTTTGAAAAAAAATGTTTTTCAGATGGAAAAGTACAACTAAATCCAAGTGTACTGTGAATTGGCACCACTACCCTGAAATCAAGAAGGCTTCATTGATTTCTATCAACTGTTGCATATTCCTAACTAGAAAAATCATAGCATAGTACAGTAATTTGTAAATATGATGTCCAGATGCAAATTTTTGAGAGAAAGTTATTTAATAACAGGTTTGGATGACTGTGAAAGGGATATTAGAGAAAAATAATCCCAATGAAAATCAATACTCAAGGAATTTCTCACTGGGTTGTACGCTGTACTGCAGTAAACTTAATGACGGCTTTCTTTATATGTACATGCTAAATATTACAATATTCAATATATCTCCTGTTTTGAGTGGCAGTAGTATTTGTGCCTAACCTCATGTAGAGGAAGTGTAGTATACGTACAACAACAGATATTTAACCTGAGGAACATATGCTGAATCTGTGGTATTAATGACACAAGGAGATGTAAACTGCTCAAAACTAGTTTTACAGCTTTACAAGATTTGCTGAAAAGGCAAAAGAATCCCACCAAATTGAACGCAGTGCTGAAGCTCACACAGGGGCAGACTTTAACTCACCTGCCACAAGGCTGGCTTGGGCCAGAAATTCAGAGCAGCAGAGTCTGAGGAGAGTATTTGTTAGAGGCAGTGCCTCCCAAATCCCTCTAGTTTAAAACTTGAAGAAAACCATAAGCTGTTGTCCTGAACAAAGTGAATGTAACTGGTCTTATCTTGTGGGGGGGAAATTCTTTGTATTGGCATGTTTCATCTTGACAGAGAGCAATGCACTCTGGTAAAACCTTGGAAAACTATAGACCACTAGTCTTTCTCTGGGCTACTGCCCATCTTGCACATGATCCAGTTTCAGTACCACAACATTTTTTCTTCAGAAGATAACAGTTTTACAAATAATATCTTTCTGTGAGATTGAAATGGCTCCATAGCCTCTATTCAGAACAGGCTATCTCTTGAACCGGGAACACCTCACTTCGAACACATGGAGCCAGGCAAATCCTGCTTTAGGCTGTGTATGACAGGATTCAACATTTGTACTTTTGTCTGACTGCTTGCCTTGAGTTGTAGCCTTTTCTAGTCTCACATTTGCATGTGTAAGTTATTCTGGGCTTTTCTCTGGTATTTTGCACCTTATGCTGTCATATCATCACCCCAAAGGTGATAAGAAGAGCTTATTGGCATAACAAATCATCCAAATTGTGTTGCCAAAGCTGACCCTCCAGTGATAGCAAGCCATGTGGACTTCTTCATGTCTTTACAAATTTAGCCTTAGGTCTTCACAGCATCTTTGATTTTCCGTCCTTAAGAGAAAGGGGTATAGGTTGCACTGTCTCACTGCTGATTCCCTCTTCTGGAAGATTCCCAAGAGTAAGTGTAAGTGAAGAAAGGAGAGCTATGTGAGAAGAGAAATTATGTGAAATTGTGGTGAAAGGGTCTTCTGGCAGGAAAGTGTTGAACAAAGTTTTGTTTCAACTCTCCTGTGAATTGGGAATTTACAATTTCAGCCCTTGTTTTGTTTCCAGGAGTGAAAGAGTGAAAATTCTCCATTAAAACAGGAACTTTGAAGATAATGATCTTCATCTGAGATTAGGTTCTCATTTAGACCAGTAAGAGGCTGTAGTGCCCTCACAAGTGATGAATGATACCTGACCTTTATGGATAAGAAAAGGTCATCTGCTCCTCATCATAAAAGCAGAGGTAAATATTGAAGCAGTAGCACTGAAACAAAAATCTCCAAAGGATTGTTTTTGTGTACCATATAAAGTGAGAGTGAACTCTACTGTTCAATGAAAGTCTATAGAAGTTGCTTAAACTGCATTCTTCTTTCTGACACCAGAACTGGTAGAAGAAAACAGCTCGGGGGGAAAGAGAGTTCCCACCATATCAAGACCGTAGAGAATTTCTCCATGATATCTACTTAATGCTGGCAACTTGGGAAATGGCTCATTACTAGCCATCCAGGAACAGCAAGGTTGAAAGGGTGTAGTTCTTGCTGGTCAGCTAGACTTTCAAATCTCAAGGAAAAGGTTTGTGTTTTGGGTAAGTTTTCTTTTTATTTTAACTCAATATTGTCCGTGTTCCCAAATTACTTTGACATCCTGCTAATTAGTAATATGATGAATGTTTATAGAAAAGTACCCTGCATTCTTGAGCAGATAATGTTGCTGTCTATAAAACAAGTTTGTATTACACTTGCATGTTGGGCTTACATTACATGGTTGGGCTTCAGTTTAGGCATCTATTTTTAGCTATCCTAAGGCACTGTTGAGGGAAAAGATTCTGTCCAAATAATATATTTACAAAGAATTCTGGTCTTGTGAAACACTGTATTTACAGAATAATTTAGCACAGTGGCAGGGTAAATCACTGCTGGTTATAAAAACATACAGTTTTTGTGAAGTGTTGCAGTTACCACTAAGATGGTGTGTTGCATCTCTAAACTGTCTTTTCATCTTGAAGTCTACATCTGTTAGTATTTGCATTCAGAAAGTGAAAATATGAGTCTTAGGATTGTGTTGTCAACCATATAGATAAACTTACAAATTAAAAATCAGGCATCTCTTGAGCCTATCTTAAAATATGGCAACAGCAATAAAATCCCCACTAGGTTCAAAGTGCACTCAGCTTCAGAATACAGTGACCCATACTGAATGATAAATGGCATGGATGTGAACTCCTGAAATGTACAGCACATTGTGACCATGATGAAATGAAAATGTGCCTGTGATGAAAACAGTGTTAGGACAGCAGAATTTTTAAATCACATTTTCTGAAAATTAGTGAGACAAGAATGATAAAAATACCATTATAATTTCAATCAAATCAGAGACCTACATCAACAATGAAATCTTTAATCTTTTTTTCAGTCCTTATCTGTATAAAGTAATTCCTGACTAAAAATAGCAAATATAACACTTTGCTAGTTGTAAACAGATAAGGTAACTTGGAACAATTTGTTGAAAATTATATCTATGTTGAATATTATTCTTTTTATTTTGCCTCCCATTCTGTGGAAAGCATAAAAATCTGTAGATTTTATAGATAAGATCTATACTTAAATAAAGCTCTATACCTAAATAAAGATCTATACACATGAACAAACAACTTGTGCAATTAAAAATGTGATATGTCTAAATGAAGATAAGATCTGAATTTAATTACATCCTCAGACAACCTATGCAAAATTAGAAACAGAGGTGAGGAATGTATTTTGGGGAGCAAATTATTGTGGTGAACTTCCTCTGGTGTATTTGAAGAAGAACAGGACATATGCTTCTTCAAGCATAAACTGAACTTGCTTTTTCTTCCTGGGGATCTGTGAGTTATTGGTATGCAAAGTAATAATTGTATTCAGGTATTTAATCCACAGAATTTCTTCGTACACAACACTTTGTGCTTCGTGTGTCATTTTGGAAAAGCCTTGCAAGAAATTTAATTAAGAGTCCTTGAACATACCTGTATCATGTGGAAGAAGAGATTCCCTAGCATGGCATCCCTAGCATTGCTCTTCATCCTTAGGAAACCGTTTTACTAGCTTTAAATATCAATGCTTTGTATTTGTCACCATACCTGTCATTATCTCCTTGTTAGAGTTTGTATGTTTGGTAAAGTAACACATGCTCCTTCATCTGATTATAACGACACTTTAGTTTCATTTAATAACTATATTTTGGAGTCAGAATGATCTTCATCAACAAGAATAACTTAACTTTGTAGTATTAAGATGAAGACTGTCAGAAAACTGATAAAACTGATATTTAAAAAATAAAACTTGATGCTGGGACCAAAAGAAAACTGATAAAAAAAAATTCTTGCTATCGTCTCTTAATGAGAAGCACTGATTATTTTTTTACATATCAGTTTGGTTTGGGTCCCAGCATTGATGATTAATGATTGTCCCCAAGAACTGATGGACAGCAGATACAGTCTTGAGAGACTTGAGACAAAGAAAGGAACTACTGTTAAGGCGAAAGAAAAAGGAGCAGCTGGGGAACTATAGGCATTAAAGAATTAACTGCTTTGTATTGCTATTCAGAATTTGCAATTTTGGGAATATGAGTGTCACCCTAGTTTTATTTAGCTCTTTGGTTCAGTGTGGTCCAATGCGTTGCCTCTGGGCCTGTGCTAGATGCACCTACTTAGATATCTGTAAAATTTTATTAAGGTCTAACTGAATGCACTGTGGTAACAAGAGCATACAACTGTGATTCAGATATCTTACAGCTTCATTTTATATGAACTAGGTCAAGTTGCTCTAACTTAGCTGCTAAGAACTTTGACGTATTTCCCCATTAATAGTCTTACTAGCAAAAGAGGAATGTTTCATCCTCTAAACCATAATGAATGCACAACTGAGTGAGACAATGTGCTCAAGGAACAATTGTGAATTGCTGGATATTAACAGAAATGGCATTACAGGTGAGAATCTAAGGCTGATTTTAAAAGGTACTTCTCTTAAATATATTCCTTAATTACTTGGAGTATGGCCGGTGAAAAAGATTGGTATAAAACATTTGTAGAGAAAATCAAGATAGGACAAGGTTTGGAACAACTTAGAGTATGAAAATATAGGCTTTAGATAGGTTGGTGAAATGGTGATAAATATGAAATACAAAGCACAAGTATAAGTTACAATGGTGCTGAAGGAAAAACCTAACATAAAAGTATAAAATAAGGACTGCCTGTGCAAGGAATAATGCTGTAGGAAAGTATGGAAATGGAGATTTACTAGGTCACAAAAATGAGTGAACAGTGTGATGCTGTTGCAAAAATAGTAGGTTTCACTCTGGAGTATGTTGGTAGATAGACTGTTTCTTAGACTGTCTTAAATGTCCTTTGTAGTGTAAAAGCTTAGTGGGCGTGTAGCATTTACAAATATTCAAGTTAAACAAGTTCAGAGGAGAGTGTCAAGGCACTATGAGATTAGAGGCAGAAGGATTTTGATTTGTTTTATAGAAGAGTAAGTACAAGTTTTCTGCTTCGAAAATGTTGCCTGTTGAAAGGAAGGTGCTCACTAGTTCTGCTCCCTAAGGATGGAAGAGGAAATAGCTGGGAGTGCTGTGCTGCAAAGATTTTTTGATGCCAGGAATAGCCGATATCCTGTAACACACAACTACTTGGGCTGGCTCTGGGTGCTTACACGTTGGAGATTATTAAAATCTAGATAGGCAAGCATTGCCCAGGGTTTTGGGTGGAATTTTTGTCCCGCCTCAGTACTTGGTGATGGACTTAGTGGACTGCTTGAGGTCATCTTCTAGCATTCTGTACTTTCAAGTTTAGAAAACTGTTGTTTTGTCCTCATTTATGCTGTGGGATAAGTGTTCTCTGTGGTATCTTTGTCCAGAGCTCATTATCCAGACTGGGCAAACTGCTAGGATCTGCTGGGACAAACTGGGGAAGCTTGGCATCTCCTCTGCCTATGTGCCTATTTGCGGCCAAGGGAAAGTCAGGTCTAAGGGACTTCTAAAGTAAAGTTGTGCTCAGTGGGCATTCATAAGCAGCATGTCTACTTCATGATATTGCCTCAGCCAGGGAGTCAAATTTGGCCTAAGACATCCTAATTTAGTGAAAGTTAAGCAATATTCATAAAATAATAGGTTAAAATTCTGATCCATGCTGAACTTGTGCAGACATTGTGGTCTGGAAAATAATTCTGCAAATGCAAAACATTAGTTATGTTTAAAATCAGGAAAACTCTTCCTCCTTAAATGTGCAGCTTTTCCATGATGCCAGGATTATTTGTTTTCTGGATTTGCTTTGTGTTGTTACATTTGCAGGACTGTGGTAAATAAAAAGGTCATAATTAACTGCTCAAAGAACATGAGCTTTGTGGGGTTAGAGATGTCATCCTTGTTGCTTACAATTAAATCCAAGAAATAGAAGTCTCTCTTTCCAGCTCATTATTGGGCTGTGTGCCCAATGAAGTAATTTTCCTTTGATTATGCAGCCAGTCCTGAATGTATGAATAGATTTCATGACTGCATGCTGTATTTTTTTTTTTTTTTCATTTTATGGGTTTTATTCTGACTTAGAGGCTATAGGGTATGTTTTGCTACCCATCAGACTTGGCGACAGAATCAAGCTTGAAGAACAGTGTTCTTTTCTTGCCAACTTATTCAGCCTCCATTCACTCAGCCTACAACAGCTTGTCAGCTTTACTAAAAGCAGCCAAATAAGTCTTTACTGTAATATTTCTTCCCCACTCTCCTACGAAACGCAGCACATTTCTAGAATCAGATTGGGCATAAGCTCTCATGGTACATGGCCAAGAGCTCTGTTAATATCTTCTGTGCTCACTGCAGGCAGCCTGGTCCCGTTAACCATTGAGTGCTGAAGAGGAGCCAGGAAGCAAACAAATCTTTCTCGTACAGTTACAGGAATGTTCCGTTCATCATGCATCTATGTTTTTATGAGCCTCAGCAAACTGTAAACACAGAGGCAGATGTAATTTCCTCCATTATGCTGTGGTTAAGAAAAGCAGCATATCCTAAGATTGCAGAGAGAATGACTACTGAACTGCACATGAGGAAGAAGTACTGTTATCAATAAAATCTTCCAAAAGCATCCATGCAATGCAACACATCATAGTCCAACACAAGTGGAGAATGCTTCTCAAGAAGTTGACAGGATAATCCATGAAACTTTGCAGGCAGAGTAGGAAAAGTACATTTTGAGCTGAGGTTTCACTGAGTGCAGTAGTGGTAATCGAAGAGGAAGAGCAGCAAGAGGAATGTAGCACAACAATAGAAGAAGTTCCCCGCATATCTGTTTGGGGAAAGATCAACTACCACTATAGCTCTTTCATTTTAGGTATTTCAATATGTCTATGGAGGACCATATAGAGCTAAGTAGTACTAGAAGCACAAAGATTAGTCCCTAGTAATTTAGCTTGATCATGCTTACATGCATTTTATACTGTTGGGGATTTGTATTTTCCAAATCCTTTAATAAAGGAACCTAATCTTATAATATCTTTTGACATTTTCACTTTTGAGGCCCCATTGCAGAGAAATTTTACTCCTGTGCATTTTAGAATAACCAAGTAGCCACTCTATCATTCTCTGTAAGAAAGCATCTGACAGTCCAGAGCATGGAATGAGTTAATTACATGTCAGGGAGCCAGCATCTGGCTGCTCTGGCCATGATAGTGATGGATAGAAGGGTGGGAAGTGGTAAAAAGGACAATGATAATTGTACTGGAACAAGAGCAGGAGCATCATGAAAACCTAGACCATTGTTAAAACTCTAAAATTAGGGACATAATCATAATAAAACCCTCATATTCTAACTCCATTTAGTTTCTACTTCAAGAACTGCAAATGTTTTCATCCCACAAACCAAATGTTGCCCAGATAAAGTTAAAGGAGTTATATTTATCTGCATTGCATGCTAGCCATCACAGCACATGTGGCTGGGAAGGTTTTGAGAGTGTGGTTAGGCACAACTAAAATTCATCTCTTTTGCTCTTCCCCTCCCTTCCCCTCCTCCCAACTCATTCCCTCTGGGGCATTTCTTTCAAGTTCTTCTGCCAAATTTTCTGCTTTTCTCCTGCCAGGCTTTCTGCTTGCAGATTGCCAGACCTCTTTTTTTTGCTTCTAAGCACTCACTTTTAATTTTTCTTCTATTCTCTAGTCTTTCCTCTTTCACGTCTATGAATTCCTTTTTTCTTATTCCATCTCTTGCAGCTTTATCCTACTTTCTTTTTTTTTTTTAAACTATAGTTTTACCGGATGCATGATGCTTCCTTTGGTCTGATATTTTTTTCCTCGGTTACTCATTGCTTTGGCTGATTTTGACTGTGTTTCAGAGCAAATGTCAATATATTCTTTGCTTCCAGGTAACTTGTATAATACCCAATGAAACAGAAACTCGGAAGATTTAGATCCTGTCAAAGCAAGGAAGTGACAATTGATTTGAATGTTTTGAAACTCTGTTTAATCAAAACTGAATTATTTTCTGCCATAAAATTCAAGCCGCAAAGTAATTTATTTTGGTAAAGAAAAAAGTAATACAAATGAATTTAAAGTCTTTTGCAGTATTATGTTTTCTGCTGGGCTTGACAATTAAATAGGAGTCTTTGAAGTACTATGTTAAGAGCAAATATAGCATGAGAAATGGTGTCGTCTGTGTAAATGTTGAGATATGTTTATTTTTACACCAAGCACAGTATTATCGAAGTGCTTCCTATCAGTTGTTGAAAACAACTTTCTCCATATTTGACTAATGTTTTGTTTTCATTTATTTATCTAGGATGAGGAGCAGCAGGAACACAAGAGTTTTTCCTGGGAATGATTCCAAGTAGTGGTGGTGGAGACTTTCTAGTTAATCAGTTTGTTAGAAGGAATACTTTTTCAGCATGCAGCATTATTCACTTACGTTTCTTGTTGAGCCTTCTAATGTAAGTACTATTAAAGTAAGCAGCTGTGATATTGAAATGCTTGTTTATGCCAGATCACTTGAAATTCCTGATTTCTCATCTGTGCAACAACAAACCAAAATATAAATTTTACGTGTTGCTAAATGATAACTGTCTCAACACAGCCATGCTAAGCAAAGATGGTTAAACTATGTGCTCCTCTAGATATCACGTATTTAATACAATATTTCTTAAAGTTTGCTTTCTGTTCATATATCATAAGTGAGTGTTACTCATAAAGGATTTGAAGTCCCCAAGCATATGTGTCCACTTTTACCATTAAAGTGAATTCAGGTGCTTGGCATGACTGTCTCTAGGCAGACTTTCCTTAAATAATTGATAGCTGCAGTTCTGTTGCCCCATAGTCTATATCTGGATATACTCACATTGCGTTTATAGAGCTTTCATACAAGTCACTGGCTGACAAAACATGTGATAAGAATCTCACACTTTCTTTTATTAATGTGACCTATTTTCACATTCTCAGATGACAAATTACAGCAAATGAGCTTTCTTACACTTCCTATGATGAGAAGTTCATATGTCAATCACAGCTGTCCTGAAAATATTGTAAAACTTTGTGATGTGAGACACTGGAGTTTGCTTGGCAGAAGATATTCAATGAGAAAAGGACAGACACATTACAGAAATTAATCTTTCAGATATTTAACTATGAACAAATGTGTCTATTTTGACTTACATGTTTTTTTAAGAAACAGCTGTAATACTCAAATTACTGTTATTCACAAAAGACAGAGAAAATCTGCAGAACTATACAGAACTGAGGAGGCTGATTTTTTTTTTCTCTTACCTCAATCCATATAGCATGGAGATTTACCTCTGTCATTTAATGTGACACTGTTCTGCCTTCAGCCTTATCTATGCTGTATAATGCTGCTCAGATACATAACACTGAAGTCCAATTTAACTTACCACAAATTTTCCATTAAGCCAAAGACCCATAGAACCTGGCAGTCTAGAGAAAGGGAGTTTTCATGCAAGACACTGGTAGACCAAGTATATGGTAAGGATCTTGTACTTTTTTTTGTCAATGTGACCCTTTTCACATGCTCAGATGACAAGTTACACCAAGTGAGCTTCAGGAGCTCTTCAGAACTGGATGAAGGCCTTAATCTCTCTCCTTCATGTGGCTGCGGAGTTCTTTACAGGTTCTGTATAACGTCTCACTCAAACTTTTGAAGACAGATGTGTGATCTTACATTAGCTTACATAAGGTCTTCCCCTTTGCACAGAGATAGATATCAGTCAGGGCATTTATAACTTTAGATACTCTGATTACTCTGATTTTTATTTTTTCTACTCATGATTATCTAACTTGCTTCCACCACAAAAGAGGGACAGATTTTTCTAAGGAGAATGAGATGCAGGGCTAAGATTTTTGAGTGGTCATCTAGTCTGTAGTATTAGTTCAATGCAGACAGTTAGACAGTTCTTGACAGATGGTTGTCAAACTCTGCAGTTCCCTGGCTCCTTCTTTTTTACACTTTTTAGAATTGATACGAAATTTGCCCTTTGGTGAGACTCTCACTTTTTGCCAAAATAATTACTAAAGGCTTTACTTTTGTCAAATTGTCCTTTGGACACCAACTCATACAGTTGGTGAGACCAGAATTAATAGGCTTGCAAACATACATATGCATTACATACTCATTTTAATCACTGCTAGTCATATGGCAGAGGCTTGCATGAGTTCTGTGTGGAGAAAGACACATGGAGTGAGACATGGAGTGGACAATTTGACACACACAGACAAGAATAGACTCAGTGATGGATTGGAAGGGGCAGGGTAGTACAAAGCGTGACAATATAGACGAACGGAGGGGAAAGAGCTGTGTCAGGCTTTGAAGTAGGCAGATTTTTATGTGATAGCAGATGAGCATCTGGTAAGCCTGTTTGAATGGGGAAGGATATGATCAAATGCTGAGCAAGAAACGAAACTAGTTTGTTGCACTTTAAGTTTTGGGAGAGGCAAGAAAGACATCTTGGAAAGGCAGGACAAAAACTAACACAGTAGCTAGCACATAATAAGGATATGAAGAAGAGCTGTAATGGAAGAACAATCAGGCCTGGATTTTGTGCTCCAGATGAGCAATCTCCTATTGGATCTGCAAAATCCCCAAGAGGGCAGCAGCAAGGAAGAGGAAATGAAGATATGTCAAACCTGAAAAATCATAACATAGTGTCTGGCTGCATTGTTATCCAAGTACATCTTTCACTGTAAAAAACCTCTATGACAAGCATGGATTTGTAATGAGAAGAGACTGCTATATCAAATCAACCTTCTCTGTTGGTATGTCTGAAGAAATAAAACTGGCTAGCTGTAGTGTCTCTGACATATATTCCCAATTCTAATCAGAATATTTTATAACCTAAATCTCTAATAGCATTTGGGAGAAATAACTGCAACAATGTATTGGAGGGCCACAGTGGTATAATATTTTTGAACTTTAAGGATCTTGGATCCGATCTAATATTGCAGCTAATCCATAAGAAATGGAGCCTGATGCTCTTAAAAATGAATGCTGCATGTATAATACATATAATGAAAGATCCTGTTGCCTTGCTGAAGATGAAAATGGTACTACGTAAGTTTTGAGACTGACAAAAGTAGATTGTCAGTTTATAGGAAAATATCTGCAGTGGAATATGATGGGTACATCTTTCTAGATGGTCAATGCTGCGATTGTTCATTCTGAAAGCAAGCCAGATGTGGTTAAATAAGTTCTAAAAAAGCATTTAAACAAGACTAGAGCTAACCTCCCCTGAAGATAGGATCAACTGTACTGAAACAAGTAAGAGTACTCTGTGAGTGGGTGACTGCAGTTATTCCTACTGTTTTTTCTTCTTTTTTTTGTAAGAGAAATGCCACTCTCCATGTATGTATTGGGGAGTCCTTTTTATACAAAAGTTAGTGCTATCGTTTCTGTGTTTTATTTTTATAAACAAACCAAGAAGTATTGTGAATACCTCTATAGTAAATTTGTGCTCTTAAGACCCAAGTAAAGTCTAAGTAAATTTTATTTCAAGAAACAATGTAGAAAATCCAGAGATATGTGATTTTAAATGGAAGAAAGTGAAAAGAAAGATGATCAGTTATGTACTTATCAATCTACAGGCCTGCTGATCAGCAAGACAGGAGCTTTAATGCCTGCAAATAATATTGGCCTCAGATGTAAGTATGTTTCAAGTTATATTAAATTTTGTTAAGTTTCTTATGAGAGAAATTAAGTTTTGATACAAGGTATGCATGCACAATAGTAGAGTCTATTGTTTGTGATGATTCCAGTACTTTCAAGACATGTATTCTTCAAATATCAGTGAATTAGCTTCTCAGTTTAGCTGTTGGATTTGTTTATTCTTTGCAGTTATTTTGCTATACCCTTGTCTGTCACTCTATGAAATCAGAAATGAGCTATTTATTTAGGTTTAGTGTTTCACATATAAAACTAGAAGAGAAAAGTTTAGGCCATATCTGAGGAAAAGGTTTTTCACTAGAATGATTGGATTCTAGAGAAAACTAAGGCTCTTTAAACGTAGTGGACTGTCTTGGCCATTTGAGTACTAGTTAAGCATCAGTGAAAATTATGTAGGAAAGGAGTAATTTTGTAAAATGAAGTGCAGAACTAGACAACAGAAGTGACAATTTCTGACAAGGTCCTTACAGTCCGTTATTTGAACAGAGAAAGACAATATCCGTAGAGGAAGAGAATTGGGATAATTCAACAGCTGTGATTTTTAAGTTGTCATTTCACTACTTTTCTTTGAAACTGGGGGTTTAAAAAGAGACATGACATTTCTACATGAAATAATTAGATGTTGGATTTGTTACCATGCATAAATTGCAAGAATTGAGTCAATCCCATTCCCAAAGCACATTTCAGCTAATTTACAAGAACTACTCACATTTAAGAAAATGGCCAGAATTTCAAGACCTCATACTAGGTAGCCTTTGCTGGATGACTAGTTTTCTTGTATTTTCTGCACAGTGAGTTCTCAAAAAAACTCAAGTTCTGTGGCCTCAGGCCATGACTTTTGGCATTCTTTCATGTAGAGCTCTTAGGAAAGAGATATTTAAGGACTTCTTTATTAAAGATTGTAAAACACAAGAAGAGATCAAGAAGGAAGTGAGTAAATCCACAGTAATATGTATTTTATTCCTAGTGATTTTACATTCTGACTGTTCTTGTCACAACTTCCAAAATCCATTTAAGAGTTATTTAAAGCATCCAGTAGATAAGAGAAATTATTATTATGCTATCCAGATCATTATCTGTCTGGGAATTTTGAGATCACAAATAAACATGACACTAATGTCTATGTAATGGCATTTTTTTTTAGTTAAAGAAATAGTTTAAGACTGTGCTTATTTTAATTATCATGTTGGTCTTTCAAATTGTCTTTACATAGAAGAATGTATAATGCTTGCTGCCTTTCTTTAACCTTTGATCTGGCAAATAATAAAGATGAAATGGACAAAGCAAACAGCTTTTAAGTTATAGAGCAACAGTGTGGAAATAGAGTAGAGCTCGCTGCTACATGCTGAATCTTTGACTTTTTTCATAAGTGCATTACAATTCTTTTGTTGTTTAAGAGAAGAGAGCTATCTAGCGGTTATAGATGTCATCAGCTTTTGTTCAACAGTTACCAAGGACTGTATCCAACTTGAAAAGTACAGAATGGTTTAAATTATATGTGAATAATGCAGGGTTTGGGATTAGGCTCTCTAATATGGGAGGACAAATTCTACCACCTGCTATGGCTTTACAAACTCATTTTTTAAAATACAGGGATTTTTCAGTTAACTAATTGAAACTCCCGCAATGCTTTTTAAAATAAAAGCAATAAACAAAAATGCGAATTGAAAGAGTTATGCTAGGAAATGTGGTTTAAGGACAAGTTGTTGCACAGACACAGGGGCAAAAAGCAAAATAATTGGTAAATGGCATACAGGAAATTTGGTTACCATTTATCTTCTTAGAAGGGAAGCAAGTTCTCTAAGGCCTAGTTTACTGCAGAGGATAATCAGTGTGTCAGCAATTGATGTGATAGTCCATGGTAGGTCTCACCACTACACTGCTTACAGCCTATACTTGAAACTCCAGACTGAATTGAAATATCAGTGGTGTTATGGTTTAAAAAAAAAAAAAAAAACAGAATTCAATCAAAGTCATTGAAATTTTTCCACCACCTGATGCAGGTTTTCTGTTTGAGATGTAAGGTCTACTCTATCAAGTACCTCAATTAAAGCAGCTTGCCAACTGCAAGTTCAAAGCTGTAATAGGATTTAATTATGATTAATTTAGAATTGTGATTGTGCTTCTATGTTAACAAGGTCTTGAAGAAACACAGAACTCTTGGTTCATGTCCTGGCGAGTAAATCATACAGATATGAGCTTTGATATTTTAAAGCCATGGATAATTATAACTACACTTATTTCTCTGAACTGACAGTCAGTGCAGGGTATTCCGTTGCATTATTCTGCTGTGGAGAGTGCCAGTTTATTTCTTTGCACTCTATCTTACGTCCTGAGCACATGCCATTACCTTTTCTGTGCTACTTCATATTCCCATTACTGTTTCTTCAATAGACATTGCACCTGCTTAAATATCTTTAAAACTACCTCTACAACTCCCTATATCCATTGCAGATGCACATGAGAACCATACAGTGACTCACTCTATATTATGGACACCAAATTGTCATCAAGTATCTCACCATCACTTTTTCACCTGCTCATGTGGTATCCAGCTGTGGCTTGTTGGCCTTGCATTTCCTTGTAGTACGAATTTTGCTGTTCAGAGCTGAAGTTCTCATTTCTGAAAGACTTTATGTCGGTCTTTAGTTGGCCCTTGTGTTCTTCCGGAGATCACACAGAATTAGGTTTTGATGGGGAGCTGTTTGTTCTTTTTTCATGTGCACTAAAAGTGCATATACTAAAGAAAATAGAGCTGCATAGGGAAGCAGAGTGGTTACAGTGGAAACTCCTACTAACTTTAGAAGCCAATATCTTTACATGTTTTACATTATAGTTCAGTATGTTAACACTTGGCCACAATACCATGCATCTCCTAATGCATCAGAATTATAGAAACATCTGGGCTAAATAGCTTCATGCCGATCCACTGAGAAAATTCACAAAGGATTCAATACTTTTTAAAATATTTCATTTTATATCTGGGATAGTAAGTTGCATTATGATTATATACCCTTTATGAAACACACAGGAACATTTTGTTTCTTTTTTTTTTTTAGTCCTTAAGTGCCTACAGGGCACATCTGTGCTTCTTTATTAAGAACCACATTATTACCGGGCCTTGCTTTGCTGCAGTGTGGGAGAGGGAGCAAAGAGGTTCCTTTTCCCTTTGTGCAGCCCATATGAAGCCTGCCAAAAAATACAGACCTCTCCAGAGCTAGGAGTAATCCTTTAAAAGAAAGATGTCTCTGCTACATATCTCGTGCTGGCCAGGAGAGCTGGCTGATCATGTGGGAAAGTACCAAATTACCCTGTTACAGCACAGCCAAGGTGCTCTGGTTTAAAGCCCCTTTGCTGCAGGCATAATTTCCCACACACCATCTATCCCTGGCAGGCCATTCCTGTGGGACTCCATAGAAGCAACAATTACACTGGTATAAGCTGATCTTACAGCAGTGAAATGCTCTGGGCCACACAAATCTTTTAAAGCATATCTGCATTCTGCTGGTACAAAAAGGGCAGGCTGTGATGGTAGCCAGGAGCCTCCTTTAGATCTCTAATGGAGCTTACTCAAATCTTGTCACTTTGCATTTTTAATTTTACAGGTGGCTGCATGGTTTGTAATGATTGCAGCTGATCCCCCTGAGTGCCAGAAGGACAGCACCTAAACTCTTGGTTTCCAAAAGTCCTCCAATTGCAGTACTGTACAGTGCTAACCTGTATAAAAATGTAACTGCAAATTATTGCCTCTGAGTAGGACTTTAGCATATGAATTATAGGCCTGTGTTGTGAATCTAGATGTGTTGAATTTCAATCTGGCAGGGCATTAGTATGGTGGTCAGTGTGGCTGAGTGAAAAATAACTGCTGTTAAAATCTCTTTTTGAGCAAGGTGTACACTCCATTTTCTCAAGGGGAAATCTGTGGACACAATCTGAAGCTGAGATGATCTGGAATGGCCATTGAGATCTCCCATGCTTTAGGTAAGCAACAGCACTCCAGAGGTAACTTCTCAATTTAGTAATTTGTTTCCGTTTCTGCTTAACTACCTAAAATAGATTCCCTTCAACAGAGAAATGTGAGAGCCATCATATGCCAGCAAAAAATCTGCTCCTGGGGGCAAGAGATAAGAAAATTTGCTGAAAGCCCATAAAACCAGTATTTATTTAGTCTGTGAAGAGTCATTTTCAGAAGAATTAATTATATGCCATAGCCTTGCACTCCTAAATTCTAAGGATTAAAATTTAGTACAGGACAGGTGACTGGCAACAAGTGTAACATACTGAAGAAACTATCATCACATCATCAATTCAGTGGAAGTCTCTGAGAAATCACAGGGTGGTACCTTGCAGCACCCAGTTGTTCTTAAGATACTTGTGATCTAGATCAGTTTTCTCAAATATTTTCAGATGGAGAAGAATAACGTGATGTGGACAACTATGAACCAATTCCTGTTTTATTTAGATACACTAACCTGAGATTCCTTTTTTTTCCACTATTCTATAAGGTCCTTAGAGAAATGGGTGCAATTTTTATTTGCCTTGTGTTGGAATACTAGACTGTGTCCTTTCAGGTGGTAGAAATAAGATGAGGTGGTTGGCAAGCTTCGTCAGTCTTCTGTGAGCATAATGCTTTGGTTCATGGACTAGGGTTTTTTTAATCCTCTATCATTGACTGAAGTCTTCATAATTGAGAGTGAAAAGTTCATTGATAATTGTTTAGCTATTAATCTCTTGTATAATTGGTAATCCAAAATAGATTCCCTAGTGAAAAAATAATACCCTAGACTTCTCAGTGGGCAGGATAGCATTGAGGATGTTCACATAGCACCTACACATTTGTGCAAAAGGACATATGCTGTGAATTTTCTCTTCTATTAATGACAAGAACATTTGTGCCGTTCCTGAAGGCAGCCATTGTTTCACTTCCCGCATCCCTCACAACAAGCAGGTTTTGTAGTCCCAACTGAACTCTGAGATGTCTGGAGAGCAAAGGCACTTTAAAATACTGCACCTTGTCAGCTTTGCACAACTGGTGGAAATCACACAGATGAATGGCACCGCGACACTGAGCACCTTTTGTTGGTGACATAATGGCAGCTTCTATTTACAGTTGTCAGTGACGGCTTGAATCCCATTACCGAGTGGCCATCCCAGTGGGATATACGAAGAAGAATTGCAACTATAAGCCATTCTGTAGAAAGTCAGATGTAAGAACTTTGGCATACTATACAGCAGATCTTTTGAGAGACTTTATTCTGAAAATAACTATAGCTCACTGCATATTCTAGAATAGCCTCAGGTGATTTTCTTTGTGAAACTTCAAAAGTTTGCAGTAAATAATGACAGCATGCCTTTATATAGTATTTTCGTAGGAACATTTGAAGACATCTTAATGTAGGTGATCGTTGTTATTTCTGTTATACAATTGGTAAAATTAAATCACTAGGTGTTTAAGTGGTTCACCTGAATATCAAAGAGCAACTCAAGAGCATGTTGAACACCAAGCTGTCCAGCCCTCAGCCTCTGGCAGAATAGCTCCATTTAGCGTAAAAACACGGAAAAAATCCCAGCCCTTTAATTACTAATAGAAGGTAAAAATGCTCATAAACCTGATAAACTTTCAGTCACATAGTTCCTATTTTGTGGCAGGAGTTCACAGGGAGAAAGGGTGGCTAAGGTGAGAAGTGTTGAAACAACTGAGAAAGCCATGCATACACAAAAAAAGCTGCAAGGTTTATAAGTTCATATAGCCTCATAAATATAAGGTTTATTAGCAGCATAATAATTTTCCAAGGGAAATAGGGGATGATGTGAGTTAATTGACCTTCCAGTACACTGCACATATTGTAGGGCTGAAGAATGTACCACAAGGGGCAGTTCAGGAGGGTACGTGTTGGGTAAGTGCCAGTCCACCTGCAGCTGCTGTGGTTCAGTGGGGTTTGAAGAGTCCATCTCACGTTAAAATAGAAAAATAAAAAGTTGGCAAAAAAAAGGTTGATACTAAAAACAGAGCAAAGATCCCCTTAAAAAAAAAAAAAAGGTGAATGCAGGAAGAAATATACAGCATTGATACTGGATGGATTTGGTTCTTAACTCTGATACTTGATTGCCCAGACTCAGATACGAATCCACAGAAGACCTGAATAATTTTGTCAGTCCATAATACGGACAAAGCTGTTTCAGTATAGACAAAGTTGTTTTGTGAAAGGCACAGTATTATATTCCACTTCATAATGATTAACTGTCATTATTAGCACCATTAACTGCCTGGTTGATAGCAGAGGAGAGCTTTTCAAACCCTAATAGGTTTTTCTTCAAATCTCACTTAATGAGGAATTTTCAAATTTTGGTCTAAAGCTTTGGTTTCAAGTCAAAACTAAATTTATCTTTCAAAATTTAGGACACCTGGAGTTCTGATTTTTGTCGACCTCAGTACTGAAAACTAGGGCAGCCATTTGTAATCCAAGTTCTTTCATCCTTGTACCGTGATTTTTGCAGCTAAATTCCAGCAGCAGCAACTGACTGTTGATGCTTGTTAGTGCTGAGAAAATAAGGCTTTCAGAGCATCAAAGTGGGCACCCAAGATTGGACTTATAAGGTATAATACAACCCACACAAAGTCCCCTACTGATACAGTTGTATCAGTGGTCTTGTTTGGCAGTGCGAACATTAGCAAATCTTTCAGGAAGGAAGGATTCCAGGAAGGTAGCAGCTTCACTAAAATATGCTCTTGAAGTTTACCCACCCTAATTGAGTTCTGGATGAATTTGATATTATTGCTATTCTTTCTTAGATGTTTATAGGAGTAATATCTCTGTTATCACATTATCTAAGTAAATAGCCTAAAAAGCCATAATTACACAAGCAGTATTACAGAGCACAAATGGAAACAGCATTAGGCATCTAAGAGAGACATGCTGATTTACTGCAAAAGTGTGTTTTCTGCAGCCTTTTCTACACAGAGTAACACTCAAGTGGTGTGTTCTTGGGGGGAGAAAAGAAAAAAATATGCTAGAAAATCTGCAAGTTCTCATTTCTCCATTGATGAAGTGTTTTCTTTTTCTAATTTTCTAATTCTAATTTTCTCATAGTTTTGATAAGAGATCATCATTCAACAGTTTATCTTTCGTGGTTAAACTAGTGTTATTGGCAGGATTTAACGTAGCTGGCAAGTATGATTCACAAAAAGTTTTCAGTTCATATATATTTTTTTCTTTTCAGGATAATTTTTTTTTTAATACATATAAATGAAGTTTATTATGATTTTGGCAGATTTGTGACCTGCAGTAATATGAATAACTCGGTGTCCCATAGTAAATAGTCAAGTTGAGTATTTTGGGCTCAGGTGAAGAGTCTTGGATAAATTTTTCTACCCCTACACTCAAGCAGAATATTATTTTAGACCAAATCTTTTATTTTTTTTTTTCAGTAGATGTGGAGATGTGCGACAAAACAACATGGATTAGTCATCCCAGCTGCTTCTGTCTAATGTAAGGTGTAATTCATGTGGCTAATGTGAATAGCAAATACAAACACTATTCTGACAGCTGCATAAGCTGAACAGGCCCTTAAAAATAATAAGGTTTATAAGTTCATATAGCCTCATAACTGGTAGGTTTTATTAGCTAGTGTAATAATTTTCCAAGGGAAACAGGGGAAGATGTGACTTTAATTAACCCCCTAGTATATTGCATATGTTGTAGGACTGAAGTACAAAGTGGCAAATTTTGGATAAGTTTTTTTTAATACTCTTCATTGAATTCAGTCACCAAATTGCATTCATATACTGAGATACTTGCAAAAAAATATTCATAATAATGGTAGAGAAATGTTGAAGAAGGGATAGCAGCAGGGTTTTTTTTATATTTTGTTATAGTGCATGGTTTTAGTGTTTAGCTTAATCTTTATTTTAATCTTTAGTTCAGTCTTTCTAGTTGCTGATGAGAAATCCAAAATGATAGATCATATGCACACAATTATTATTAGAGGCCCTTAACTTAATGAGGCATGATCAGCTTGCCCCATATCAGTGATACATACAGCACTTTGGTGATCATCTTTTCTTTTTTCTATTTATTGTCCTATATGTAATCTGCTTGTCATGGTGAAAGGATAATATGATAATAATATTAAAATGATATTTTTGTGGGTTGGAATAGCACCAAAAATTTCCCCAAAATACTAATTAAAAGGATACATTTATGAATCTTTTCCTTCTGAGCCTTGAGGGAATTTCATTTGCACATTTTATTTTACATAAATTATTATGACACTTCAAAAACACATCAGTCTAAAACTAAGTGGAGTGTTCAGTGGTCAGTCCATTTCCTGCATCTGTTTCCAAGCAGAGTTGTCTAAAATGCAGATGGTATCATCTGCTGGTGCAATTGTGAGGGATTGTGAACAGATACACAAGAGCACTTGCTGAAAAACTAGTAGCTGATCATTCATTCCCACGAGCAGTTGTTTTTAATGCTTCATTTGCAGAAGTAATGCTTGGCCTACTTCATTTTAGGTTGTAAACCAGATTTACCAAGTGAAGAAGCCCAGACTATCTATATTCTGTATATCGCTAATTTGGGTTTACCCAAGTTCAGAATTGCCATTCTGCTGCTGCTCAAACCACACCATTACCATACCGTTATTTCTTGGTATTCCTGCAACCTTTTCACCCTAATTAGGAAAAAATAACTATGTAAGAGTCAATTATTTGAGACAGAAGATGTTGTGGCCTAGTTTACACTTAGAAAAGTACTAAAAACAAGTAAATACTCTTGAAAGATTGAAGTGTATCACATTTCTTTGAGGACTGATAAAATCATCCAGAGCATTGTACCTTAAAAAAATTGCTAAGTGCCTAAGTTAGTGTTTACCAAGTGATACAGACTAGGGAAAGAGTAAACTAATTACTTATATTTTCAAAGACAGCAACATCAATAGCACATAAAAATAGCATTTTCTTTAAGAAGCAGGTACCTGGCATGAAAATTTCTTCACTGAATGGTAGTACACTTGTAGCAGAGGCCCTTTTCCAGACTGGCACACAGGAAAATAGGGGGTTTTGAGTGTGTTTGAACTGTCTGGCATTTGTTTGCCCTGCCTTTTGGGGAGCTTGCCCAGAGGGTTGCTGTGCCAGGATGGCTGGAACCAGCTGCACGGCCGCTGCCTCGGGAAGTTGCTCTCCTTGACTTTAAGGCTACTTGCTCCTGGGGCTGAGCTGCTTGGCATGGAGGGTCATTTGACCAGCATCAGTCTAAGGGCAATTGCCCATATTGCCTTTTGCTAGGAAATATGGGTGACTGGGGAGTGTGTCCTTAAATCCATGCTAACATAACAATATAAACACCGTTACTTATGCCAGAGAGGCAAAACGTGCTAAGAATTATGGAGGTGATCACTAAGTGTGTTGTTCTATCCAAAAAGGAATTGAAGCATTAAACTAACATCTACTGAGAACTAGGTGGGATACTAAAGCAAAATAAAGCATAGACACATAATTTAAAGCAAATGTTTAGAAATACCACTCTGTTGTATGGGCTTTTTCTGCTGTTGTGCCAATGTGAAAAGTCTTTACGTTTGATATCAACAACAGATGTAGAAACGATTTGTAAAACAATTTAAGGCTTGGATTAATGTGATGTGAAGAAAATACCACATTTTTAAGTAACTTGGCAAATAGGCTTTTACAAATTGCTATTTTTATTGATAAATACAAAGCAATTATTCATTACAGGCTGCAAAAAGTAGTTCTTTCTTTGGAAATGTGGTAGACTTAGCCATTACATTACTGTGGAATCTATTGTTCTGCATTAACTACTAAGCTTAGCGTGAAAAATTACCTAAATAGGAAAATCTGGAAGAAAATACTGGTCTTTAAAAATCACTGTATTCTCTTTTAGATATACCAATTCCTCATTGCATGTTCTGCACTTCATCTGTTTTAATCTTTATGTTGAAAAATAACCTGGGCTTACAGCAATCCAGTGTATCTTCATTAAAACTGTAAGTAGATCTTTAAACAAATTAAGTCTTTGCTCCTTTTCCTTTGTTTTGGATACTTTACTAAATGAAAATCATTTTAAATTACTAATATTTGTAATGAATGTTAAAAGTTACCATTGCAAATTGAAATTATGACAATATACTTTTTCTTGAAGAAAAATTTTTCTTAAAAAACTCTTTCCCTGTAAATTTATTCACTTGTATATTAATGGAATTTCTCAGTTTCCCCTGTTACTACTTTAGAAGAATGAACTTGCATTGCGACAATAACTAAGAATCTTATAGGAATTTATGGTGTCATTTTACTCCATACTGTCTATACTCAACAGCATTAATTACCTTTTATGAACTTATGATTTGAATTTTGAGGGCAATCAATATTCTCTCCCACCCTCTGAGAAGTAGGAGGAATGTTTTTGTCTACAGATGGGAAAACAAACGAAATTAAGTAATTTGTTCAGCTGACACAATGAACTAATGTTCTTGAAGTTCTGCACACAGAAACATTTGCCCTGTGCATCATTTAGACCATCCCATCTCCTGAAGTTCCCTCCTTTCACAGCTGGTTGTTGAGGGCGTTGTGCCGAGCAGCCTGGCCAGCCCTCTCTCCTTTGTGCCTGGAGAATGAGCTGCCCTGCCAGAAGTGGATCATGATGTATCATGTGGTGCTTGTTACGCTTGTTACTTGAATAAATACTAGAAATTAATTTTCTGCATCGTATGTCCAAAATTTTTCAGCAATTCTGAAGTTGCTGAATAGTATTAAGAAAAAATGTGCCAGTCATTCTGAGGTTGAGATGTAAGGATCTCGATATGATTGAAAGGCTAAGTATTTAGTTTCCCTTGGGCAAAAATACAGAGGAAAAAAATAGGAATGAAAAGAAGTGAGTAGAGTTCTTTTTAGATGTAGAGGACTTTAGTCTTGTAGAAGGTGTTAGGTCACTCTAATAATTTCAGAAAGTTTCTGGATACTGATGAGAGTCTTGACATGAGAATACCAGAAATATCAACCCAATCAAGCAGTCCTTACGTTTCTTTTTTTTGCTTTTAACTTTCCCTTGAACATCTGTGTTTTTCCAATAAAATTTTTGTAAGGGTAAGGTACAATAGACAATGATCCCTCTGTGCCAGTGTTTCTTATCCCTGATCTTCAAGGGAAACTAATTTAAAGGACTTTCTCTGCTTCTGTATTTTATTTACTTATATTGCCTCTGATACTTATAGAAAGACCATAAGAATATAGTACTGCTGGTAGTAGTTCATCGGGGGCCTGATTAGCTCACTAAAGTCTGATGGTTCATGCTGAGTTGTGGGAAACTCACAGAAACTCTTCAAATTCACCAGACACAATTTCCTTTCAGGACTTGCTCCTACAGAATTTCAAGATTTCTCTCAGGTTGCTTAGGATTCCTTAGTATGTCCTATGGGAGTCCAGAGACTGCTTTATAAAGCCAGTCCTTATGGATGTCCTCACTAGTTTCCCCTTAGAAATAATGTGCTATCTGACAAGATGGCATTGTAAGAAGATGGATTGCAGAAATATATATAGTGGATGATAAACACCAATGACAATGTAACAAAACAAATCATTGCAAAGAATCTGATATAAAAAAAGAAAACAACTTCAGAAAAAAAAACTTTAGAAGTTATTAAGTTTCCTTCTTAGTAAAATGTAGTATACTCCATGCATTTTGCTTATTTCAGCAAAGTGGAAAACTTGTCACGCTTTCAGGTTGACCTAAATTTCTGTAAAGGTTTATTGAGGCTTAAATTATACTTAAACCACTCACCCTTTTAAACTTCTGCTGATTTTTTTTTTAATTTGGTTATTATTATTATTCAAATACACTTTCCCTGCTAGCTGAGGAAGCAGTTCTAGGCAGATAAATTAATATGCCTTGAGATAATTATCCAAGTGGGGCCTAAACTAGGGTAGTCAGAAAGTAAGGCTGCTTCATTCTGCTCTTGTGAGCAGAAGGCAAATAAAATGAGTAGAAGAATCTTTCTCCTTGAAATATTTTAGATAGAGATCAATTCACGTGGAGCTGGGAACTCTGTTTCCCTAGTTGCCTGCGCTGAGAGGTTGTGCTAGAGCTGTCTGTGAGCTTGTTCAACTGAGCCTGGCTGTGTCCTGCACAGCAGATGCTTGGTTATTAGTCCTGACTGGTTTTAGGTATAGGATGGTATGGGTTGCTCAGTGCTGGCTAAACTTGCTTTAGCAAGATATGCAGTGGCAATAATGTAGGTAGCTGCTGGGCCTATGTGTTGAAGGGGCAGGTGGGAGCCTGACACATCCTGTTGATGATGGGGTTTTGGTCACTGAGGAAGGAGCAGGTACCCAGTGTGGGGCAGAGAGCTCTCCTTGAGGAACGACTTGTGATTCCTGGCAGTGCTCAGAAGAGAAGGGGCAATAGCAGTAAAAGGAAGGGTTTCCGTTTTCAGTGCATCTGCCAGCTTTAGGTCACAGCTGCCAAGTATACAGATTTTATTAGCAATGTGGAAAGAAACCCTGTTCAAGTGTCTTTTTTCCCCTCAATTCAGATTTAATTGAAGTCAATACTGCAAAGCCTACTCCACTCTCTGCTAGCCTCGTGCTATTTCATAAACCTTGGTGGAGTTGCCCTCATGTAACAGAGTACAACTGGGTTCTGGGTCTCTGGAGAGTCCCATTTATTACACCAGATTCAGTGCTTAAATGAGCAAATGACGGGGAGGTGGGGGGTAGAGAGATGAGAATAGGAGGAGGAAAGGCCTGCGTTATGTGAACTGCTTTCACTAAGAACCAGTATGAAATTTCATCCCTCTGTCAAGCAGAAACTTGTTTTTCTGAGCTTAAAAAATAAATAAGTAAATAGATTATGCTCCCTGCTTGTTGGCTTCCAATAGGATTCAGAAATAGAAGGTACAAAGGGATACAAAAGGCCATTCAGCAGCTTGTAAGAAAATATTTCCAAATGATTCAGCATGAGGTAAAATTGATTCCTGAGAATTGCTCCATTTTGTTTTCATAGCAGAGGATAAGAACTCAACAGCTTTTCTCACCTATTCCTGCCTTTGCCGTATAGGGCATACCTTTGCAAGGTACTTAAATAAAAAAAAGGTTTAATTAGTAGAACTTAAACTTATATAAGCTCTAAAGACTTATTTTGTTACTTTCTTTAATTAACTGAACCAAATAAACACTTCAGTGCCTCTCTTGTATTAATTTACGTCCTGATTCAGCAAGATAATTTAATTAAGCAGGAGCATACTTTACAGCACATTAGAAGTCCCAATGAAACGTATTTTTGTAGTTTTTTCAAACCTGGTTTTATTTCTTAAAGCACCAAGGCAGACCTTGCACTTATACCACTGAAGCTGATGTTACGATAATGAGGAAAGGCAGTTTAAGGTGGAGCTGAGAAAACTGTGGAGTACTTGGGAAAAGCTGGATTTTAAATAGCAGTGGATACGGAGGAGCAAATGCTTCCATGAACTGGACATTTCTCCAGCGATGCATGTGTATTTACTTGTAATCAGCCTGAGGGGCTGCTTGCGCAGGTGGGACCTGGCCTATGAGGACTGGGCCAGGTGCAGTGCCAGCAGCTCTTTGCAGGGTGGGGAGAGTCTCAGGTGCTGTGGATGCCCCTGATCAGATCCAATGAAGCCCAGCTGTGAGCAGGGAAGGTGAGCATTGTGCTCTCCTCCTGCAATCACCCTCCTCCTTGTGCAGAGGTCTTTCCTGAGAGGGTTTCTCTGCTCTCCTTTCGTCTTCCTTCTGGCCTCCTCCATCTATTCTCCTAGGCGTGCTGGGCTCCTTGGGCATGACGTGGAGGAGGAAGCACCCATGTCTCCCCTGGCAGGTCAGTGTGGGACCCATGAGGGTTGGAGAGCTCCAGGGAGCTCATCCTGTGCATGTGAGGTGGCTGCAAGCGAGCTCAGGTAGGACGTGGGGAGCAGAGGGCTGCAGGGCACTGCTGGATAACCTCACACAAACAGCGTCTGGTTCCCAGTTACACCAGGGCCCTCTATGCCCACAGGAACTGTGGGACTGGCAGCACCATGGGGCCAGAGCTCTTGGTTTATGAAGTCCATCAAGCTTTGTGTTTCGATCAGATTTCCTAAATTAAGACTAAAACACTCCAAATTTGTGCTCTAGCGTGTGCATTTGTTTGGCCGCCTGAAGTCAGCTGCTGAAGGTGGAGCAGAGGCATGAGGAGCCCTCCAGCACCAGCTGTTAAACCTCGGCTGGTTTAACAAAGATGCTCCCCAGCACCAGCCGTTAAATCTGGACTGGTTTAACAAAGATGGTCCCCAGCACCAGCCGTTAAACCTGGGCTGGTTTAACAGACGTGGCTCTCCCCACCCCCACGTCCCGAGTGAAAAGCAGCCCACACGATCCCGCAGAGGAGGCCAATGAGTGACTACAGCCGCGCGCGCGACCGTTAATTCCGTTGCCCGCCGAGGCCCCGCCCCGCAGCGGCCCCTGCGACGCGGCCGTTAATTCCGTTAATTCCGTTGCTCGCCGTGGCCCCGCCGCGGGGGCGCTGTCCGAGGTGCAGCCTTCTTGGCCGCTTTGGAGGTACCCGAATCCATCCCTCCAGGAGATGTGCTAAAGGGAGTGCAGGATAAACGAAGGATAACCTTCCTTGTGAAGAACGTGGTGAGGCTTACTTCAAATATCTGTAGATCAGCAGTGAGATAACCTCCTACTAGAGGGAAGAGATGGGCCCAAATCTGTGAGCGAAGTAGTGTAACCAAATATTTTCCCTAGTGAATTTTACAAGAAACCTGATGCAGGAATCTTCTGTTGGAGTTTTTAATCTAAAAGCAGTTTTTTTTCCCTACTGGGCCTTATTAAATATCCCAGCTGGGCTATATGTAGGTACAAATGTGCAGCCTTTTTGTGCTGCACATCAGAGAAGGTGAACATATAATTGTTCTCCTTTGTGCTTTGCAGTCGTAAAAACTCTGAAAAAAATGCATTAGGCCCTGCATGCTAGATGGAGGTAGAAACCAGATCTCTGCCTGATTACTGAGCCCACTTTTCTAGATAATTCCGAAGGTCCTGACAGAGCCCTCCTCTGTTATCCCAAAGGGTTTGAAGAAGCTATAATAAGGTTTTTGCTGAGATGAATTTTTTAAAAAGAAAAAAAAGTCAAAGAAATGTTCACCTTGATTTTAACTTTAAAATATATGGGTTTTTTTTGGTTTGATTTTAATATCTGAATCCCTCTGAGTGTGGTCTTATGCAGTTTGGTGTGAATAAATCAGGGTTTTTTATGAAAAAACATTTTATCCATTTTATGATAAATGGCAGAATTTTTTAAGTTTGCAGAATAACATTTAAATGCAGAATTCTTGCTTTTAAAGTCTACTTAAGAAAAATATCTTTGAATATAGCAGTGCTGTGCTTTCATACAAGAAAAAAGATCTGTTTCTACTAATAGCTTTTTTCAGAAAAAAAGAAACCTTACATTTGGTGGGGATGGAGGAGGAAGAAGGGGAGTAAAGTTTCTTTCTCGAGAATTTCTTACTGAGAAATCTTCTAATTTGTCATTTAGCTCAAACCAGATAAAAAATTTGGGGCGGGCATGGGGTATGCGTTGTTATTGAACTTCTGAGTGATTGTGAAATGAAGGCATTACCTAACCCTTTACTTAAGGAGTCAGGATGGTATAAATGGAACAGCTGATTCAGGGTGATCAGGCTCCTGCTCCAGCTCTGCTCCACTCTTGGGTGAGAGTATAAAGTGCTGCTGAAGTAGCTTACTTTTGATTTTTTTTTATTTATTTTTTCCTACATTGGCCTCCCCACTGCGTAGACTGCTTTTTGCTTGGTCAAGCAGTTTAATTTGGTTACTTGTTCTGCCACAGGCAAAAAGCCCTCTAGAAGTAGGTTAACAGATTTGACTTTAGAAGCAGATCAACTGGGATATTTCAGGGCCTGAGTGAATGTTTTCTGCAAGTGACTTTTCTATTAGTAAGAAGACATGTATGATACCTGCCTGATACTGCAAATACTCACTGATAGGTCTCATTAGACTTATGTGAACGGTCTCAGTCTACAGGATCAGCAGCCTGTGTGAGGCTTCTTGGAGCTGGATATGTCAGTGTTTTAAGTTTTCTAGTGCCACAGATGAAACAGCTTCAAATTGTTTTGCAAGTGCTAAGAGCCTTAAAATTAGAACACAAATTTTAAGTCTCTTAATTAGGGCTTATATGTTCTAAGAGGTGGAAAGGGCATGAATTTTCTGTCTGGCTTTAGTTTTAAGGCATTCTATTATTAATTTCTAGTTGATTATTAAAAAGGGTGGGAAATACTTCTTGAGTGTTTGTATTTGATTTTTTTTTTTAATGAGCCATCTTACTACAACACTTACTCAAGCAAAGATGAAACTGTATATACATATTTAAGTGATGATTAAATAGAAGTTGACTGAAGAAAAAGGGTAAGAGTACAACCAAAACATTAAGCAGAGGTAAGACATGATTTGTTTAATTGTTTTATCCATCACCTGCTATCTGTTATTCAAGATATTCTGCTTAGATATTAATGATGATCTCTGCAATACCTAACACAGACTATATACTATGACAAGAGAAATCATTAAACAGTTTAAGCTGTTGGGCACAAAACTGGCACTTGTGTAACTAAGAAGTAGCACTAGAATCTTTCTGAGTAGCTCATCTTCAATTATCAAACATACTTTGTTTGTTTACTGTACCAGCCCTTCTGTATTTTTCTCCACTCCACTGTCTGTAAAGGGGGTTCCAGTGTTTGGAAGGTTAATGAAAATGGGAACGGGGGGAATGTCTTTGGGAACCCAGTGCTCTCAAAGAAGATGCCAAATTGAGGGCACAAAGCATAAATCTGCATCATTACCTGACTCCTCTCTTATCCTGTCAGAGGAGGAAACTGAATTAAATCTAAAAGGATGCGTTACACTCGTTATCAATCTGAATCGCTGAGCATTCTGCACAGGGAGGCTAACGTAGTGTTCATCAAAAATGCATTTCAGTCTCTTGCTTACCCCTGAGATTTAGCTTCAGCTGTGGCAGCCATCAGGTAGACACTAAAAGGACATATCTGCATCTGTTCCACTGCCTGAAGGTAATGGTAGGTGCCTTACAGATGGTAGATGCTTTCGTTTGGCCAAATGGGTAGGCATGTCCTTCAGGAAAAACGACCAATGCACATTTACAGTTTTTTTATGTTCTGTCATTTCTTCTCTGCCTCTTCCCTTGTTTCTTTGCCTCTCAGGATAGATAATTCTACACTGAGATAGTTTTCTGCTAGCACACAAGTGGAACGTATTGCATTGTGCATTTTGTTGCTTTGCGTTCAAGTAAACTCATGGTGCTTTCCAGTCATATAATGTATTTCACTTACCTTTCCAGAGCAGGGGATTTGTCAATAAGAGCTCTAAGTCTTAAATTAACAGATTTATTTGTTAAAATTGTTTAATTTTCTGTATGTCTTTTGTGAAACGTAATCAGTGAAACATTATCTGTGAAAACTACCAGGTCATCCTTATTTCTTTAACAGCTCTTAGCAAAGAACTGCAATATGTTTCTCACTTGACAAAGGGAATCCAGTACATTTCCCAACAGCCTGAGGAGCAGAGTCAGGAAAAAGACAGGCAAACCACTAATGAGCTAATAACAGTAAACAGAAAGGAGGAAGATCAAAGTGAAGCAGCTGGAAATGAAGAGCCAGGTGGACACCAGAAGGAAACGTTGAGCACTTTGTAGCTTGGTGACAAGGGAAGAAAACTTCAGAGGAAAAAATTGACATGTGTACAAAGAATGTGTCAGTTAGTGAGATCATGAACTTTTCAGAAAGTAGCCAAATAGTATTCCACAAATTCCTGATGTAGTAGAAGTTATGGTTGGGGTGCTTTCCTCATTTGTGTCTCTGGCGATCCCAAGCAACTCCATGGTCTTTGCTGAGCTTACTTTCATCTAAGGGGATGCGACATGTGGAGGAAACTGTTCCCTCCTCCTTAGAAGCTCTTCATGCAGCTGATGACCACTACAAAGAATTTCCTAACTGCTTTTCTGCTCTCTCAAATTAACAGCCTTAGTTCCCTCAACCTTTTCTAATAAGTCATGTATCCAAGACCTCTTGTGGTCCTTGTTCCTATTCTCTCTTTCCTCTCTCTCTTTTTCCAGGCTGTCTACATCCTTTTGGAATTATGATGCCCACAGCTGAACAGAGAGCTTCCCACCACCAAAGCAAAAGAAAAATGATGCCATGTGTTTTACAGATGATATTTCTGTTTATTCTTTCTCAGAATAGTTTTCCTGTGTTTTTTCCTTTTTCTTCCCAGCAACATGGTATTGTTGACTCATATCTATGATTTAATATATTATAATTCAGTAATGAAATGGTTGAGGCCATTTTTTTTTTATCTTAAAAGCACCCAGCAGTTTTTTAGGATCCCTGACAGTTGCAACTTATTCAATTTATTGTTTTCCTTTGTGCTAAGGGTGAAAAGTCACACTCATAAAAGTACCTGCTATTTTCATGAATGCTATTAAGGCTATAGCAGGCTCATCAGGTAAGTTTCACTGCTGCTGCTTCTTTTAATCAGTATCAGCAAGAGGTTTCTGCTTGGCTTGAGGTTTGTCTGTCATCGCTGAATAATTTAAAATGCAATACCTTTACTGGATCTGAAGATCCCATCTTTTGGAAGTGAAGTTCACATCCAGTTGTTACTCCTGTGTACCTTAGGGAAGCAATAGCAAAGCTGCTTTCTGGATGCAGGCCTTTGTAGTAGAAGCAGAAGATGTAACCTGTGTTCTGAGGGATTGCTTAAGGAGAACATGACACAAACAAGAAAAAGTGCCCTGGAATCTCCACAGGCAGGAAACTGCTAGAGGTGATCAGGAAATAGGCCCTGATGCCTGGCTGGAGGATACTGCAGTGTTCAGTGAGATGCACCGAAGGACAACCAACATGACCATCTGAGTATTCCTCTGACAACAATTATCTTTACCAGACTTTAACTAGTGATGTCAAAATATTTTCAGCTCATAGTCATGAAGTCATAGGCTAGTCAAACTGGCCTCTGTTGGTTCCTTAAAAGGCAAAATACTCACCATTTCCCAAAGATGTTTAGGTGGTGTGAGTTTTGGGGTTCTTTTTTTTTTTTTTTTTTTCCTGACTATGCTTTTGAAATGTGTAAACAGAAATCATGGCTTTGCAGGACTACTTAACTCACTGATATTTTACACTACCTAATGATATCTGTTCAGAATGGTAAGGGAAACTAGACAGTTTTGAGCATGTTAAACAAAATAGACCCTTCTATCAATGAGCTTCAATGTGATTTTGCTGACAGAAAGACAAACAAACAAATAAGCCCTGAAGCTTTAATTGAGACTCATCTGCTCCTGGTGGATCTAGAGCCTAACTTTGTTCCATATCTCATCTGCTTTCTGCAGAATCCAGTTCATGCTTCAGCTCCCTGGGGGAGCCGTGGTGTTGGCCGTGGGTGTTGCAGAGAAATCGGGAGGTGATGCTGAGCAGGACAGAAAAGCGCGGCCTTGCACCAGCTATGAGAACAGCCTGTAGGCAGCTTAGCTGCCAATACAGCTAGATAGTGACCCGATACTATGGCTGTGGCCAATTCATGCAGAATTACATTAGAAGGTATGATTGTAAATAACTTAAGTGAGAGAAAGCCTCCCGGTAAAGCACATTGTTTTAGTTCTTTAGACACTGAATGGTGTACTGGCACATATTAACTGCACTATAAATATAGTTTAAAAAAATACAAGTTTAGTTTGGAAGCTGCTCTTCAGCTAAATTATGGGGTTTGCATCCTGACCTAAACTGGTCCCACATGCTCCTGGATTCTCCCAACATTAGAGAACACAGTAAATCAGGCATAGCTTTTGCTTTTTATTGCAAAGTATGAACGGAGAGATTGGAAGTTATACGATTTTGGCATCTGTGTATCACATGGTTTAGGACTGATAATCTCTTTGTCTTTAAGGTTTGAACAAAGTTTAAGTTGGGTAAATAGGGCAAACACTTAGGTCTGCACATCTCTGTAGGGGACCGAATGGGTTAACTGGCACGATTTTACAGAAATAGTCTGGGGCTTCCCAAAATGTTCATGTTTCGAAAACCTTCTACCCAGCAGAATGCTAGTGTTGATCCTACAGTTATTAATGGGTTCTGCTGTTGTTAATGGGTATTTACTATTTATGCTATTGACTATGTAAGAAACAAGTGCTATAGTAATGGGCAATAAAGAAGAAAAAAAATCAAGCAATTTCCTTGCTAATAATAGTGAATGTTTTAACTGCTCTTGTATTCCTGGATTATACTGCATCTTCTTTGAAAATGTAAGTGTTCAGTGTTTCTTCTTTTTCCTCTTTTAAGATTGTCTCTTCTCACTGCTTTGATAGTTCTTGTTGGACTGATTTTATTGGTTATTGTTAAAAAAAAAATGTTCTGCAGCTTCAATCTTAACCTTAGCACTTCAGCTTGAAAGCTCTTTATATTTCTGTTCACTGACAACTTTCTCTTGATGTCTGTTCAGCTACTTTTCTTTTTAATGGTTTGTTCCTTTACTCTTTGTGTTCTATAATAGTAACAGCTCCTTATTCTTTGGTTTCTTTCTTGCAAGCACCTTTTTTTTTTGAGGGGGAGAGAAGGTGGAGGGTTTTGATACTTATTTTCTTCAACATGTAGTACTCCTGTATGACTAAAGCATCTTCTTGACTGTGGCTTTCCTAATACACTGCCTTTCCCCTTTGAAGCACCAGTCCTGCAGTACGATCTTTGTGAGCTGACTCCCCACATGCGTCTGCAGCCAAGTGGGCCTTCGAGTCAGTTTGTCTGAAGTCTTAGTCAGTAATTATCAGGCAGTAAAAGTTAACTGCCCCATAAAGCCGCATGGAAGAGCCGCAGCACTGCTGGTTCGTCCTGCTGAGCTGCTGCCTCCCTGTGTGCAGAGGGAGGAGATGGGCCTCGCAGAGGGAGGAGAAGGAAGGAAGGGCCCAGCAGCTCTGCAGCCTCCCGGCCGGCTCTGCAGGCTGTGTCGCGCGGTGCTGCAGCGGTGTCTCCCCTGACCTGCTCTTCAGTACCTTGAGCTTCATCCCCACTTCCTCCTGTTCCCTTGTTTCTCGCCTTTTGCTCAGCTTCTGTCTTTAGTTTCTGTCTGCTCCACTCTTCAAAATTCCTGTTCCTGTGCTGGCCAACTGGATGTTGAAATCAGCCCAGTGCCAAGTGAGGGGCTGTAAGGGATCGTTTCTCATTTCTTGGGACTGAATACAGTTTTTGAAGACAAGGGGGAAGGGGAAAAAAAAAAAGATCAGAGTCTACTGGAGAGGCTCATCTAAGTTTTTTTATTAAACAACCATGAGAAAAAGATTTTCATAAGGTAGATGCAGTTGGATCTTTGGGGGCAGGCAACTGGACTAAGCATGGTCCCTTTTGACTACCTTCTCTGTGTTTTGTGGTAACAAAAACTTTATTGAAGTCAAGGTTCAGGTGGCTTAAGACCTTAAGCAGTGAATTTGAACTAATTTCTATTTTACTTATTGAGAAAAAGAAGAAAAAAAAAAAGAAGAAAACCATGCAAAGTCTGCCAAAATTATGCTCTAACACTCAGCTGTTCTCTGGATGCCTTGAAAACCCTTTCTCCTAGTGATAGGTTAAGGATGGGCTGCCACAGCACTAACTGAGCTGGTGAGAAGTTGTGTAACATGGGCTGAACAGAGATGAGCTTTGCTGCTAGGCTTGGTTGGCTCTAACTCTGACTGGCAGGAATATTTTTGGTTCGGTAGTCCAGTGCAGGTGCCTAATAAGTGACAAATCCAAAATGTCAGGTTTCTGCCTCTATCAGAATATGCATCCTGATTGTACCTCATAATTGAAATGGAAGGTATTAAACACAAACTTTTATCTTGTGTCTTCAACCTCCTTTTTCTACCTCTCTTGTAACAGGCATTGAGTTTAGAAGTTGATTGCTGCTGTAAGATACCAGTTTTTCTCAGTGAGCTCCCAGGGGCTGCAGGTGAGGTCACACAGAGTTCCCGAGGGAGCTCAAAAGTGAGGCTGAAGGCTGCTAAATGGACACCAGGTAACTTGGCAGAGAAGGATAGAGCTGTACAGTCAGACAACCAGAAGGAATCTCAAGATGTCGTTTAATCCATCCTCCTGTCCCAAGCAGGATATTATAGTAATATTCTTAACAGATGCTTGTCTAATGTGTCCTTGAATATCTCTAATAATGAAGGCACTCCAGTTTCCTTAAGCAATCACTTGCCCTTAGTGCTAGAAAATTTTTCATAGTATGAGTCTAAATGCCCCTGATGTCATTATTGGTCCTAGCCCTTGTGGACATGGAGAGTATAATACTCTCTCACTTGGAGCTGCATTTTGCATTTTTGAGAACTTATCTGCCCTCACCAGTTTGATTTTTTTGGGCTGCAGAGTCAGTCATTCCTCAGAGTTTGTGCTTTCTAGCTTCTGCAGTTGGCTTTTTTTCAGTTTATCCATCTCTGCCGTAGCATACGCTAACCTGGGCACGCTACCGTAGCTGAGGGCTCCTACCAGGGCTTTTCCTCTTCTCTGCTAACGTGAGCAGGGACATGAATAACTTCAAGGCTTAGAAGTTGTATTTTGAAGTTGTATTTCCCTTTATACAGATTTTTTTCCATGTGGTATTGTTGATATCTGTTCCACATGTGATATGCTGTAACTTATATATCATTTTCTAAGGGCTTTCTGTCATTTATGCCATATTGACAGACCTTGTCATTCTCAGCTACGCTGTAGCTCTGTAAATGTGGTCTGTTGTAGCTCTCCTTGTTCTCAGAGAAAATACCTTTAATTAGAATGACTCTTAGTTTAACCCTGTCATCCCATTGTGTCTCCTCCCAGATTCATGCTGTCTGCAAATTTGAGGCATGCTTTCTATTCCATCATGTAGGGCATTAATAAAAGTATTTAGTGATCCTAAATCTAGGACTGACTCTAAACAACCTCTCTTGATGTGCTGCATTAGTGGTTTACAGGGAAAAGATCATTTCGCTCTTGTTCCTTCTACCCTTTTTGTACTGCCAAGGAATTTTGTCTCATTTCATAAAGAAATACAGCTGGTTTGGGATAGTGCAAAAGGAAAACAGCTTCTTTTCTGCTTGTCTTGGAGTGGAGAAGGAGAAAAGAAACAATGTGAAAGTCGCTTTCAGAATAAAGCAGCTCTTTCCAATCCTTCCTCTCAAACTTATGGTCGTATTGCGAGTAACGCCTTGCAAACACTTCAGGATCTCCCCCTTGCAAGTGTGATCCCAGCTAAGCACTTCCTCATTGACATCAAAATCCAAACCCACTGCTGTGGCTGCAGGTTGCCATCCTGCTTTTTGTTAAGAACCAGTGAACTGTTGCAGTGAAATTTGGGCAAGGCAGTTGTGAAGGGAAAACATGCAAGAATGCCTTGATTAATAGCATCCCTATAGGACATTGGCTATTTTATGGTTTTTTTAAGGATTGCAGTGTTTCTGCTATATAAAAAGGCCAAGATGTGGTTGTCATTAATAAAGAGGGCTCTTTATGGAAGCTGTTGACTGTGGAAAAGAACCCAAGGGTTTCTCGGGCACTTTGGTTGTAAAACAAACTCAATATATCTCGGGCTGCCTTGTGTCACTGTGTGTCATCTTTGAAAACTGTAATTAGTAGATACCTAATGAGTTGCGGCTACAGTGTGTGAATCAGAGGATTCAAACATTTGCTTTAGATGAAGACCAGGCCCCTGATTCTTTTTTGCTATACAAGGGAGAATAATTTGGCATTAGTGTGTAGAGACATTTTTTGTGAGTGGTCTTGTTTCAGAACTTTGTTGTTTTCCAGTATTTTGACTGTGAAGATTGATTCCCCTGTAATTCCTTCAGCAACAAATTATGTCTAAAACATCCAGCGGTGGGAGTCCTTGCTGTGAGAGGCATTATTTTTCTATAAGAAGTTTGCCTGGAGGCAATATTTTCACTACCATCAGCACAGAATTTGAATTTAATATAGTTTCTGGCCTAAAGCCTGTGGATGGGCTCCTCCTCTTCACCTTTGTCCCCATCCCCATGAGTCCTCAGCAGAGCTGTAGTGTCCGTTTTGCTCCAAGAAACCTGTTTGTAATCTCCGTTTGAGTGTACGAGCAATTTAGATGTCTGATGCATAAAATGCAGTTGGCCTTTTGACAGCCATAAAGGAGCAAATGTCAGAGTAACAGCATTACCCGCCATGCATTTTTCTGCAAAAACACAGTTGTTAAGGTTGTTGGATGATGTGAGTTAGGACAGCCTCTCATTAGTAGTGCACAGTAACAAATCAAGACAGGCTATACTTTTAGCTATAATGTAGTGACACTGGTTCTGCCAATAGGACAGGGGAAGAATATTTTGGAATCCTGATTCCTTTCACTTCCTCGGTACAACGGACTATTCAGCAAGAGACAGTGTGTTCACCAAGAACCAAGATGTCCATGCAAGTTAGATGTGAGTTAGTCTCAAGAGTTCAAGTTTAGTTTACAGCATCTGCTGTTTTGGAACTGACTGAGCTTTCTCCTTCCCAAACTTTGTACTCACCCAGCTGCCTGTGATGACTGAAGCACAGGGCAGGGAGATTTTTTTTATCATGTAGTGTTGTTATTATCATGTAATGACTATGGAAGATCTTTTCAAAATGACCTGCTGCAGCAGTCACAACATGTCTATAGCTGTTCTTTTGTGACCTAGATTGATGCCAGATGATAGTTTAGCCATTTATCTCTGCTGCAATGGGACTGTTCTCCTTGGCGCACGTGGATGTGACTGTGCTGTGTCTGTGGGGCAGGAGTGGGGGTCATGGCTGGGTGCCATGGGGAGCTGGCGAGTGGGGCGCACAGCAGCCGGACCCTGGGCGGTGCCTGAAGGCAGGAACGTGTGTGGTAGAGGTTCCTGCCAGCCCAAGCCCTCCTGTGTAGGTCAGCCTAGTTATTCTGCAGACTTCCTTTCCTCAGTCTTCGTTAAACATGTTTGCAATCTGTAAATACCAGCTTTGACACTAATTTCATATTGGCTGTCTCTTAATCAATCTTGCATCAAAGCTTCCTCATCGCTCCTCATCCTCAGCCACTGCCACCTCCAAGAGCAGAGAAGAAATAATGTATAAAAACTTTACTTTCAGATAAGAAGTAAACATAGAGACAAGTCAAAGATTAATATATTTGTTAGCTATTTTTCTCCACAAATGGTTGCTCCTGAAGACAGTTCAAAGCCATTTTTAAGAAATAACACTATAACTTAAGATTTGAGAAGAATACTACGTCTAGACATGGGAACACAACTGCTCTGCTGCTTGCTACGAATAACTTCTATCACAAGCATCTTAATGGGAATCTCTTCCTGGAATCAATGGTATTCTGGGCTTGCATCTCAGGGGACTTGAACTGAGTGTTCAACAGACTCTGAATGAGGAGCTGGGGGAAGGCGTGTGAGGAGGTTAGCGTGTGTTGTAAGAGTATCTGCTTTATAACAGTCGTGGTTGTCACAATAAACATGATTAATTTGTTCTTCATCACCAGCCACCCTCTTAATTCTTTAGATGGTGGTGAAGATGAATAGGCAGCAGGCTCCCTCCTTCTGAAAAGCTGTGAATTTAAACAGTGCCAATCCCGCAGCTCAAGGGAGTGGGCTGAATTGCACCATTATTTGCAATGTGACCAGCGGTCTTTTTCGTAATCATGATTTTCAATGCTTCAGTCTTGTGTTTTCTTCCCTTAGCAAGGCCTTAATTCTTTCAATAATGAAAGGAAAAATAGGATTAGTTTTTCCTTTATCAGATTTGCTTTATTCTGTGGACATTGAGTAATTTATGTAATTTATGCAAATTACAGAAGATAAGCGTTTCTTTTGTTCCAAGTTATAGCAAAATACTTAAGATCACAAAATATCTTTATTCTACCCAGATGTTACCGCCCAAACTCCCATAAATCACTTTTTTAAAAAAATGTATCTTGAGATTTTATTAAAATGGCCCAGAAATATCCGTGAGGTCTGTAAGGCCCCATATAAGCAAACTAAATAACGTAACCGTGGTTTATCCTTCACAGATTTCCTCTTCCGTTGACCTCTCACTTCTATTGGACATCATTGATTCATCTTGTCAAACTGCCACTGGGCCTTTCTTTGCAGACTTCCCTCTTGTCCATCAGAAATTGCCTGTATAGATGACATTTGCTTGACCATTAATTACAAAAGGGACTTTGGATGTGCAGTTGTTTGTATCTCTGCCGGCTCATAGAGAGGCCTGGATGGTGCTGGATTAAGTTGTGTTCCTACCCCTGCTGTTTGGATAACTGTCAGGTAATAGCTATGAATTTGGGACTGTAATTTGCACATTCTCTGAATTGTGAATACTTGCATGATTAAAGTGTAAGGTTTTTCAATATGCATCTTGCATGGTGTTTCATATCCTACTTGGGTGGGATAAATTAAAGATTGTAATTTGCAACTCTCAGAAAAGTAATTCATGTGCAGTGCGAAGGGTCTCAGGGAAAAGGAAACCTGATTTGGTTTTTCTTCAGTGTCCATCCTAGCCACTTAGTTCTGTAGGAGCATATATAGGAGCCTTCCTCTGAAATAGGAGCATATATGCTTGAAACAGTAATCCTAGCATAGAAGGATGGTAATGTCTTGACATCTCTTGGAGTTTTTTTTCTTATTTATTTATTTAACTAGATTTAAAGCTTTACAACCAACTGAATGGTGGTTATTTACATTTCTGTAAATCATAAAGTAGCCAAATTCTGTTGCAAACGGTCAAACCAGTTTTATGATTCTTTGGGTTGCATTCAGGCAAATTTTCAATGAACTCAATTAGAGGAAGATGTCTCTTCCTGAGGATCTTCTTGCTTTAAAGACATCTGTAGTTCTTGCTATGCAAACTTCTTTAAAATGATCATATTGTTTCCTGACAGCTTAAAATTAATAGGAAAATCTGCGAGTAAAAGGGCTAAATGAGAGACAATTTTCTTGAAGCTTTAGGGCAAGTAATTCCCCAGAGAAGAGCTGCCAGCGGGGCAGCTGAAAGGGTGGAGGGGTTCGGTCAGGCAAAGGCTGGAAATAGAGCCTTGGAGATGCACTGCTCGTCCAGGCGTTTTCCGTTAAATCCTCTTCTTTCAGAAAAGTGATTTATGTTTGTGATCATTCATCTTTAAAAGGCAAAAGCTGAAAGTCCTGCTTTAGTAGAATTGAAATGAGTGGTTTTCTTCCCTTCAGACTGACATTTCTAACTGAAACAGAAAACTGGCAGATCTTTTGGTGTGTTAATATGGCTAGGATAATTCCGTTAGATTTCTCTGTCCTGTAATTTTAAATAAATAAAAATGGCACAGCTTGCCTCCACACATATCAGCGACACGGCCGCCTTTGCAGGGGCCTGGGAGAGTTAAGCTTTGGGTCTGTCAGCTTGCTGTAATGACTGATATTGAATTAGCATTCCAACAATATCAAATTACCTTGTGATTCCAAAGTAGTGGCTGAATTCTAGGCAACATGGTTGAAAACAGTTATAATTCTAACTGAGGGTGTGAGTGATTGGTGTTGGCAGAGGGCAGGGACAGGAAGGAAATCAAGGCCCCTAAGTTTTCTTCCTCATGGAAGATGCTCTCCTACCTGGAAGGCAGGAGCATCCCTACAGATTGCCTTCCCCATGGCTTCCTCTCACCAGTCTGGCCCTGACTCGTGCACCTTGCCTGGTTCTTGCTTCCTCACCAGCAATTGCTGCTGCTGCACAGGACTTTGTTACAACCAGGATGGGTCATTCTAGGGTGTTTTGTTTTTTTTTTTATGAACTATGTGTATTTTACAGGCCAAACAGTAAACCCAGCCAATCAGGCAGCTACTGCCATGATCTTTGAGTCACTACCAGCAAGAACTAGTGACCAAAAGAGTTAGCTTTAAACGTGAAAAGAAGCCTTGCTAGAATTTATTTTCGGATCAATCATGTAACAATGATCTGAATGATAGTGGGGTGAGAGCACAGATAGTAACTGTGCGCTATCTACTGGAATCAAAACCTTGTAAATAGTTTTCAGCTGACCTTAAAGATGTTCAGAAGTTAAAATACCAAGGAGCTGTTTTGTGAGAAACATTGCAAAATACAGCAGGGGAAGAAATTAACACAATAGCTCAAATTGATAATCTGTGATGTATCTTTGCAGCATCAGAAGAATAGATGTCAGTTAGAAAAAATGCTGTAAACATCACAATGGATGCATATTCTTGGCAGATGAGTGAATTTAGAACTAAATCCTAGCCTATAAATGCAACTCTCACTCAGATAAGTAAGACAAGTTTTGGAACTGATCAACTCTTCTGAAATCTAGGAGACGCTTTTAATTATTGTTCAGTAACGTTGGAATTTGGCTGTTGAGTGATAGCTGGAGGCTGTTTCCTTGGTGCCTGATATTTTGGTGGTCCAGAGCAGTGTGAGATGTGCTGATGTAGAAGTAAGATACTGTAAGAGACAGCAGTCTTGGCTGATGAGCAAGTTTCAACTTGTGGCCTGGCTACGTTTGTTCATTATTTGTCTGAGGATTGGGGGACAAGGATGATTAAAAAAGAACCCAAAACATGCACTACAACAGTGAGCAGTTGGCCAAAGCTCTGATCAAGAGACAACGTTAATGACTAAAACAGACAGCAGGTTGCAGATTTTGACTCCATGATGCATTCCAGCCAGGAACATAAAAGACAGGAAATACCTTCCTTGCGCTGCCTTTTGGGAATGGGGGAAGATGCAGAGGTCAAGCACGGCTTTGCTACATTTGCTGATAAATCTTTTCAAATGCATTTTTTCTTTCTCCTTCTTTCCCTGGCACCGGGTTATGGCCTGTGAAGCAGGGGGAAGATCAAGCAGCGTTTCAGCCGGCAACTCTGTCAGTCCCTGCCTCGCAAGAGCCCTGAGCCCGTGAGCGCGGCGGAGCCAGCCCCACGTCACCCAGGGGCAGAGGGGAGCCACGAGCGACCTTGAGCGCGGCACCCACGGCAGCCTCCGGCCAAGAAAAGCAGGAGTGTCAGTCCTGTATCTCCCTGCGAATCCCTTGTCTCCCTGTGCAGGCTCCCTGGAGACAGGGCTGGCTCTGGAGCAGGTTTTAGCTGCTTGCACTTGCAAGCACATGTAAAATCAATCTAGTAAAATTGCAACAAGAGTAGAGACTGGCAGAAGTGCTTGGTCTGTGTTCCTTTGTGCTGTCTTTTAGATAGCAGGTAGCAAACTTCACAGGCCGTGGTGCTTTCCGGTATCAACACTGGAGTAACTTTCTAGTAAAGTAGTGATCGTGGTGTGGTAATGAAGGAGGAAAAGCAGTATCAATCTGCTTCTTGTGTTCAGCTATTTGATTATTTTGGTGAAAATAATATGATCATAGCAAAAATTAGTTGTTTTATGTCAGGAAAAGGTGCTAAGATCCTTTAGGTTAGCAAAGGCAGAGCAAGGCAAATAAATATGTAGGGGATGGATCTCACAGTGGAATGTTTCTCCCAGTAATTGTATTGGCTCAGAAGGGCTACAAGTATGCTTAAATTTAACCATGTGGTTGAGCACTTTGGGCAGGAACCAAGATATATATGAACTGAAACTGTATGTCATTCTGTCCATGGTACTGCTAAAAGTGCCAAAGTGCTGAATTACAGTCTTCAAAATTATATGGAGCCATTAAGAGTGCTTGCCGTCGGAATGGGACGGGTTTGGAGATAACTGGAATGTGTTAACAGTTTACATGAACAGGTTTGAGTGAACTTAAGTGAAAAATTGGGAATTTTAGCCACCAAGAGGACCATTTTCTTTTAATTTCTATCTGTTAAAATCTGTCCTGTAAGGAAATATTTTGAGGTTTCCGCTTTTAATGTGTGCTGGGATGCAGACACAGGAGGAACAAAACCCAGTAATTAGCATATGCTCCATGCAGTTGGTTCAGAGTGTATTTCTGAGAGAGATACAGACATGGGGTGAAAAGCAGATGCACTAAAACCCCAAATAGTTATTTTCTTTCAAGATTTGTATGTGATTTTCTTGAGTGTCTTTTGAACATTATCATAATCCATACTGTTTAGGAATACCAGGCCCTGAGTAAGGATGGGGCTTTACCTATATATACAAAGGGCTTTGGTCAGCTGGGGCAAGAGACGTACCTAAACAGCCCATTATGTGCTATGTTAAATTCAGTCCTGCTTGAGCTGAAAGCAGTAGCAAAACTCAGAATTATTTCCACAATTTATGGTCAGAGAAGCAATCCCTGGTTTAGCATGCCAAAAAAGTCTGCTGGAAAGAGGCAAAATACTTTTTGGAAATCTAGATTTCCATTGTACGATGGATTGTCAGAGCATCTTGTTGCCCAAGAAGGTACAAATTAGGTTTTTAGTTTCCCAGTTGCAAGTTATTCATGTGCAGAAGGACAAGCATCAAGAAGGCTGCTCGTGCATATACATATTTCTGGATTCTAAAGAGCTAGTGACAAGGTAATTGTTTGATAGATGCAATATGTTATGGGATTGCAATCCAAGTAACATAAACATCAATATTTGGTCATATTGTCAGCGTGTAAGCAATCTGTCCTTAGATTGGATCTGAAAGCAACAAAACCACATTTTCTCAGGGAAAAAAATGTTGCATTTGCATGTTCAGTTGAGAAAAATCTCCAGTGGAGATAACACATTGTGGTCATGCTTTTCAAAACTGCTGAGTAATTTATGCCAGACAAATGCACACTGAATATATTCTGTGCAAACTAAGAGTGCACTTGGCTCCTAAAACAAGTCAATTCTCAGACATTCTTATTCTCTGAAAGAACTTGGGAATCCTCTTAAAATTCTGATTTTATTAATTCAAACTGGCATTGCTGTGAGCAACACTGAGAGTTTATTGAATTGCTGAAGTCAAGATTGGTTGTTTTAATTTGAACCTTTCAAAAAGCAAATTAAGAACAATTACTCATGTGAATAATGTCGAAAATATCCAGTATTATTATATTTTGGTCTGCTTACATTTTGCTTCACAATTGCATTGCCATAAACATTTTCCATCAAAAGTTTAAAGTGAATAACGCTTGTATTTTAGTCTTTGTCTTTTAGTAAGACAAAGTGATTAACATTTCTTTAAATCAGAAAGAAAGATGGCTCCAGGAAGGAGGAAACTTGTTTCAGTTTGGCAGATGATCTTGCATTTTCAGAAAGTTCTTTTCCTCAGTTGTGTTTTTATCTATTTGGGACTTGTGTCAATGAGTTTAAAAGGCATTTTTGATGTATGAGGTATTTAACATGACTGAAGAGAGAAAATTATCAGTACTTGGTTTTACAGTATTTGAGAAGACTTTGACCTTAGAAGTGTATTTCAAGTTAAACAATAAATTAGAAATAAGAATCAATTTTAGAGTAATAGCAAATATAAAGTTTCTAAATTTCTTTATAATGACCATGCAAATTTATTATGCGCATCATAATAATGTCACAGACATCTGTGATGTTTTCTCTGATGTTTTTCTAAATTTGCCAGCCTTTCTATGATAAGCAGGCTTGTTCAGCCTTTCAGAATTCTCCATGAAAACACAGGTATTCAGCTAGGAATAGGCATGTGAGGTCCCATCACAGGAGCTTGTGGGAAGCACTGTGTAGCACAGCATGTCTTGAGCCAATATAAAACATATATAAAAGGGATATATATAAATATATAAATATATTTTCTATAAAAGGGATTCTGCACATTTAGATGTGTGTAACTTATCCTGGATGTCTAACTTAGTAGTTTGCATGGGGCGCTCCCTGTGGCTGGGGAAGGGAGTCCCCAGGGTGTCCGTGTGCTGCGGGAAGAGCTGGGCGCCTGGATCCTTTAGGAGCTCGATGCGTTTGGGGCCGGGCAGCCCCGGGCTCCCGGGATGGATGGGGAAGAGGTGCAGGACCCTGAGGGAAGGGCCGGGAGCTGAGTCCTGCACCGCCTGCGAGCGCGGGGACCCCTAGCCAAAGGGCAGCAGGGGATGGGTAACAAGCCAGCGAATTTCTTGGGCCAACAGGTTTCTTGTCTGTTTTCCACCACATAGAAGCTATTTTGGACAGCTGCACTGTGAAAACATTTCAGAAGGTCCCAGATGCCAAATACAAGGTGCCAGTGACTAATCCACTGGATTTCCTTGACTACTTCTCTCTGGATGTGCTTACATATTCCCTCTCTGTAGGTCTGTTTTATGTGTGGGTTTGTTTTATTTTGTTTCATTTTGTTTTTTAAGTATGAAGAAAGTCAGCATGGCTAATGAAAGTAATTGGAGCTGGTGCTTACCATATGCAAGTGTCTAACCAGTAAGTTTTCCTTTTTCACAGCACAGTCCCTAAATTGTTCCTGGTGCGATTATATGACCTTATCAGCCAATAATCAGACAGATGCTGGAAGTTACAGTTGTATTAATCTCACCATTTTTTTCCCCAGGGAAGGATAAGCAGATCTTTTGTTTATTTTTTGTCCTGAAAGGAAGTCACAAATGCTGGTATAAGACTGTGTTGCCTATCCTGAAAAGAATAGTGTACTTCCTCAGGGCCAAGGATGTGATTTTTATCTGAATTTATTAAGTTATTTTGTTTCACATTTGTCAAATGTAATAGCCAGTTCCAAACAGGAGTAACCAAGACTGGCTATTTTTTTGGAGGTCAAAAAGATATTAAGATTTTAAAGAGGTCTCAGGGATTTAAAATCAAAATTACCAATGAAAAATGACCTTATAGGAATTCAGAGGGAGTTGGGATGTTTGAAAAGGCTGTGGTGGAGCTTATTTGCAATTACAGTCCATTTTTACACTTAAAAATATGTTGATTCTGTTCTTTATAGAAATCTCTGGATAAACAGAAAAGCAAAGCATAATCTATACAGATATTTGATTGGGATCAATATTTGCACATCCAGATAGCAGGACTCTGCACCTCTATTCCAGTTGAATCTTGCTTGGAAAACGACTGAAGCGCAGGAAGAGCAGTACTGCAGCCACATTAAATTCATGTTAGCACCTTGTAATTATTTTTGTAAACTTGAAGTCCAGCAGCTGGGTAGCAGGTACCCTTTTTTTCTTTCCTCCATGTCAGTAATAGACAAAACTTTCAAAATAGAAATCTTCTAAGCGGACTTTCCTACTGAAGAACTACTGTCCTAGGTTGTGCTGCTTTTGGGGTGTTGCTGCTGCTTGGGTAACTCTATAATGTGACTGCAATGACCTGTTTAGGGGAGCGCCCTGCTAAATATCTTTTCAGGAGGTTTCCAACAGGCAGCTGTAAGGTTCCTTTCTTCACTAGCACATCACTCTTTTTATTCCCCTCCCCTCCTATCCAATATACAACAAATATTTTGCTTACAACACTTTAGTATTTTTTTCTTTGGAAGCTTTCAAATCTATTCCTAGATTCTTCTCTTAAATTTTCCTAAGACATTGAGATCAGTTTCCATTAAGTTATTCTAAAGTCATGCCATGGCATTGAAACTCTTTTCCTATAATAAATTCCATCCCAACTAAGCTTGGTTTTCCTCCAAGTTCTACTTGATACTTTTCGGCTCTAGGTACCTGCAAAATAGTATAAATTATTCTGTATTTAGTGTCACCATTACCATTCTTTACAGGAAATTCATTCATTTTACAGGATCCTGAGGATCCTGGATGTCTTACTCCTAGCAAGTGGCTCAAGATTTTTGTTTTCACTTTCCTTTGTTATCCTTTTTTTATCTTTTATATATTTTTCATTAGCTGCAATTGGTGTTAAAATTTAGTTTATTTGCACATACCTTTGACCTGCTTTTGTGTGATTTTTGGACTTTGCTTATATTCTCAGCAGATTACATAACAACAGGAGTCTATGAGCATTTGTACTTTTTATTTGTGCTATCTTCGGACTAGACAAAATTTTAAAAAATAAAATAATAAAAGGAGCTGAGAGCACTGCACTGAACTGAGCAGTACTGACATGATGCTGGGGTTTCTGTGTTACCAGGATTACTGCAGAGCCTTCATTGGCCAGGGCAATTCTTCCTTCTCCTCCAGTGCTCTCCTGTGCTAAACAACTGACAAACATTCAATTGCTTAAATTTCCAAAGGTTAATTTAACATTTTCTATGTCTTAAAACGTCTTAACCTCTCTGTGTTTATATAGCCATCCATTTTGTTTGTTACAGCTATTTCAATGGTCAAATAACTACTCATGTGATGTCTTAGGACTGGCAGGACCTTAAAGGAGAAGAATAATAAAGGTCAGTGTTTTTTCTTGTTCATTTAAAAATGCAAAACTATTGAAAAAAAACCCTACACTATGTAAAGGAAAATTTATTTCCTTTATTCTGACTCTACATTAAAAAAAAATAATGTCTTTAAAAAATGTATCCAAATTTCAAAAATTTGAGGGGATGTGTTCAATGGAGGATGAAAGGGAAGACATATTTTTGTAATGGGTAATATATCTTTCAAGTAGTATCACTTTTAAAAATGCATAATATTTTAATAATGATTATTTATGAATGTCCTTTCTTAAAAGAACTTGAATCTTGTTGTCACTATCTTACTTGGCAAAAAGTCACCAGACACATTCCTAAAAGACAGCGATTTGCACGTGGGAGCTTTTATAGATTGGGGAAGGAGTTTAAAACTGATTAATAGATGCATACTGAAGAACAGACAGATTGCCTAAACTCTCAGCTATGGAGAAGCCTCTCTGACCTCAGATTATTTAAGGAAAGTTGATATGTCCACTATACAGCGAGAGTTGTTACAGAAGCTTATAGAAATCCTTGGAGAATAATCCCAAGTGTGAGACATGGTGCTTGGAAGGAAAAGAAAGCTGAGCTGGAGGTAGCTCACTGGAGCCTGCAAGCAATGCGTAGTATTGGGAAGAGCACTCGTGCAACAGAACAGATGAATGACTACAGAATTAGTTTTTCTGCAAAATCTTTATCACAAAAGAATTCAGATGTTGTCAGAGAAAACTGAATCGCTTTCTTGAGGCAAATCAGGTATAGTCTGGTATTTATTTTAATAAGCTGAAGATTGTTAAACTTGGTGTTCAGACCTGAGCTTCTGAGTAGCTGTTGCTGAAATCATTACATGTTGTAGGTGCCCGCCAGGTTGCAGATGGTCTTTAGGTGCATCTCCAGTGAGCTTTGGTTCAGAAATGGCTCATCTTAAGCTACAAACTTCATTTAAATCCAGCTGAAGCTAAGCACATAAACTGCATTAAAATACCTGGTTCAAACTCACAGCTTCTCTGGATCCAGTCTGCAACGTGGTCTTGTGAAATGACACAAGAGCCGTTTCAGCAGAAACTGGGAAGCAATGACTTTACCAATTTTTTTCCTGTTAATTTTAAACTGTTGACATGGTGCTAAATTCAGTACACTGAAGGTGTTTCCATGTGTCACTTCTAATAGGATACAGGTGTCAGACAATTTGAGATTATTTCAAACCTAATTTTCCTAGATTTTCCTAGAAGATACAAACAGTTACACCAGAAGCAGATGTTGGGCCTTTTTCACCCCTCTGAAATGTGGTTTGGTCTCCATCCAAACTGAGTCTATGGGGAAAAAGAAAAATTATATTTAATTTTAGCTTGCTTGGTTTCCTCCTTTCAAAATCCACATGGCTGCAGTTTTAGAAAAGTTCCCTCTCTCTGCTTACACAGGGACCGAGTATCTTGTTGCAAGCAGATGGAGCACGGGCAGGTTAGCAGGGGAACTCTTTCCCATCTCCGCAATATCATTATGTGGCTCCGAGTCTGGCAACTAATGCTCCCTTCTACCTTTCTTCTCTTGTCGCTGGGTTTAGTAGAAAAGAGGATTTTGTTCAATATTTGGATTTTTGTTTCTGCTGCTCAGATATATCTTCACCTGTTTCTAGTAAATTAGTCCTATGACTAGAAATCCCACTTACGTTTCAATTGCATTTTAAGTCAAATGTCCATAAAATGTTCCAATTAGAGAGTACAGTTGTAGCCCATATTGCTACTCATTTAAAAAAAAAATCATTAAGGATTGATTGAGTGGACTATACTGTGGAGATGAAGGTCCATTGCTTAGTCAATATTTGTTGGCCGTGCAAATGTTGCTGAAAGGTTACCATCATAACGAAAAAACAAAAGCTATGAAACTTAAGTACCATATTTTTAAACTAGGAAGAAAAGGAACAGAATTATTTTTATCCATGTGCCAAAAAAGAAGAAAAGGACACCAAGTCCTTCTACCCAAAATGAGGACTCCACGACTGATAATGCAGACCCTGATGAGGCCACCTACAGAGGTGGGTGTGGATGATAAAGCATCAGATGCTGGCGTGTGTTTTGAAGGCAGCTACAGAAACGCCGCTCTGCAAACTGGGTTTAACTGCACTGCTGGGAAGTCCTCCAGAGGCATCCGAAGACCAACCCCATAACAGGAAATGAATCAAATGCATTTGGGAGGCTGTCCCTGGCTAGCGAGTGCCACTAAGGCTATTTATACTGCTGAACTGTGGCAATCTGCTGGAGTTAAGGGTCTGCTCAGATGTCATGTGTCAGCCACTGCCAGAACAAGTGACCTTTCTGCACAGTATGTTAAGAAGAGAACAAAAAGATGGAAATTCCCATTTTCCAAGTGTGGTCCAAATAAACCTCTGTGCTCTTGTTCAACCAGCTGTGTTGAAGAGCGGTGATTACAACAAGCCTCTTTTTTAGTCTGCACCTGTCTCTCCTTCCGCAGCTGAGGACACATCGGAACCTACTTCCCATAGACGTGATCCCATAAAAGCTTCAGGTGGAAATTAAATCTATCATAATATACATCTATTTTTACTTAACCACTTAAGGAAAAAAGAATCTGAAAGTCAGCAGTTACTGTGCAGTAACGAGAAAGCCACAGTGAAGCATAACACCCCCACTTCTCAGTCCCATAATACATGGAATTCCTTTTAGTTTTTGCTCTCTTGACATTGAAAAGGAGGAAGGAGGGTCTTTCTTGACTCCTGTAGCACGGGCAGTAGCTGCTGCATCTTCTCATGCTCTCATGAGATACTGGCCCAGGTGTGCTCCTCCCGAAGCAGCATCATTCCTGCATGCATGAGGGCTGTGATTCCTGGGTTTGGGTGAGGACATGGGAGTGCAGGGGTCCTTCCTGCTTTGTACAAGGTTGTGTTGATGCTCCTCTAATTCTGGGGGATTTGGTCCCAATCTTGCTTCCTTTCTACCTTACAAAGTTTAGCATCCACCGATGGGTTCGGGCACGCAGCTGCCTCTTGCAGCTTGCACAATGCTAGCTGACTCCTTTTCTAAGGGCGCTTTCCTCATTTTGAAGAATTTCAGGCATTTTTTTCCAGCAGAACTGTGTTCAACAAAGTCGCGGGAGAAGTGGAAGACACTAAAATCAGCAATTTTCCCTGAGCAGTATTCCTTTATTATAGAAAAGATAAATGGATGAATATTCCACTTATTCATTATACATAAATAAGCAGTGACAGTCCTAAAGTACGGGTTTCATTTTAAGTACCTTGCTTTTTCATAGGAATTACTATTTTATACTTGATTAATTTGCTTGTGCAATTCTTACACATTAGTCTCAAAGGTTTGCAGCAAAAGATTTTCCTGCCTTTCAAAAGAGATGCCTGGGAACTGACCAATATTATATACCTAAACCTATCTTTTTATGGTGCATCACAGATTCCATCTAATCCATATTTCTGGACAAAAAAAGCAGAACTTAAACTGGTTTATGGCACAGGGCTGTACATCACTGAGACAGCAAGGGCATGGGCCTGACTAAAAGTTAATAACTAAAAATATGTGTATCACTGAGGCACTTCCAAACAGAGGGAAAATGATAAAATATTGCTGATTGAATCGCAGCTTCGAGTTGCAATATGATGTTGCACTACATCTTATCATACCGTGATTAAATATGAGGTTTAAAAAAACCTCAAGGAAGTAATAGCTGTTTCTAAATGTGCTTAGTTGAAATAAAGACATAGATTTTCAAAATGACTCTCTCAATGCAAACTGTGCAAATGATAACCCTAACAATGTCTTGCCATCCAGTAAGCTAAATGAGACATTTTGAAAAACAGAATTAAATGTTTTAACAGATAACTTTTAGGAGGATGCGAGAGTAAGTGGGGGTTTTTTTGTTTGTTTGTTTTTGCATCTAAAATATGGTTACTAACATGTCTGTCTCCTATCAAGTGTTCCCTGCAAAAAAAAAATAATATATATATATGTACATGCATTTTTTTTCCAAGGCAGTTACCTGCAGTGCTGCAACTTTATGTAGTTCAGTCTTGCTTCATTTTGCTTTCAGGTAGAATTGTGTCTGCAAATACCGACATTCAGAATTATGACTGCATGACAGAAAATGACTACTTTTGGCATTCTAATCAGTAGGTGAATATAATCCATAAAACTTATGGATACAAACCACAAAATGTCTATTATTAATTTTGTTTACGGTTATTTAATTTTAATTATAATATTTTAAAGCTATTTAAATTTACAACTTCATATATAAGTTAATGTAGCATATTTTGCAAAAATAATCAAGGCTTGGTAATAGAGACTGCTACAGAGTCTGCAATTAAAATTTTGATTAGAGTTTCAAAGTGATATTTAAATGTGCATGCAGATTATAAAATGTGCTTCATCAAACTTCTGCTGTAATCATGACTTCAGGAATGCTTCTGTGGCATTGTCTGTTGTCTCTCAAGTTCAATGTGGAAGCGTTTGCAATTGAATAGTTGTCTTGAAAGTAAATATTCTCTAGGTACCCATACCAATTATTTTTCATACCTTTTTTCCTATTTAAGTGATTATAAGGAATATTTCTCTCAAGATCATAAAGATCATTAGTATCATTAATGCCCTTAGGCCTTGCAGTGCATAGTGCTGGTGCAATCTATTTCAGGTGTTTTCTTGTCTCAACATGTATTAACAAACCTAATTTTGCCCCCCAAATTTTGGCACCATCATGATGGCCCCAGGGAGCCTGCCCTCCCCCTGTTCAACAGCCCAAGCCCGTTTTGCAGGAGGGCTTCATGTGCAAGAGGACATTTTCTCTGCCACTTGCTTTTATTCTGTGAAGCCCAGTGCACACCCCTGTATCCATTATTTATGTCATAGCTTTTTCTCCCCATTCATATATACTTGAGTGCTGCTCAAAACAAGGCACCCTTGTCGTGCTCCTTTGGGAACAGTATCGCTTTACCTGTATCAGCAAGTCTCCTGACTCACCTGCATCTTAGAGAGCAAAAAATGGGGATGGATTTCTTTTTCTGGAATAATTTTCCTGTAATTCAATTACATGCTCAAGACAGGCTTTCACTACCTCATGTTACAGTATAGGAGCTTGAAGGCTCCCAGCGATAAGCAAGCAGGCTGTAGGCAATTAGAAAGCCTCAGGGTTTTAAGAGTCTCTTCACTAAAATATGTTACAGCTCAAGTCATTGTTTAACAATCTGAGTCTCTTACAGCTGTGAAACACTCCCATCATCAAGTAGGTCTCTGGGACTCCCTCAGAACCAGCAGGCTCTAGATATCCAGCTGCTATGAACAAAAATAAATCTCTTTGAAGACTTATTTGCTGTCACATTGTGCAAGGACCTAGAAAGGCTGAAGTATTTCAATCATTAATCTCCATTCATCAAATCTTGTCATTCTTAACAAAACTCCAAAATAGTTTCAGCTGTGAGTTGAATGTTGATGACACCAAACTCTGTACAAAGATATCAATTTTGTGGTTAAGATGTGCCACACAAGAGATGCCTCTGGCAATAGAAACAATTCCAGAGAAACCAGACAGCACTTCATAATTCATTATTGTTTAGACTCTTACTATTACACAGGAAGTAAAGCTTTAATAGGTATTGATTAGAAACCTCTGTTACAAGTAGTGCAGTATGCTTCAGTCATGGTCAAATAGTCAGTGATACTCTGATGTAGTGTTTGTTATCATTAGGATGTTATAATATTAAAAGCAAATCACTTCATAAATGCATTAATTGTAAAAACATATGTGGAAGAAAATGCCTGATAAAAAGCCCACTAGACTCTATGGCATTTATTTCACTTGAGTGAAAAGAAAAAAAAGTCCTTTTTTTTCTGAATAACTCCCTTTTGGAAAAGAAAATGTAACATTTTTCTAGTTATTTATTTTTTATTGCTGATAATGAAAAGGAAAAATCAAGGAAAGGCTGGCTATGGCTAAAAGACTTCTTGATCTCCTGCATGGTTACACTTGGTTAATAGCAAAAGTGTTGCACAACTTAGAGGTGAGTTTTTAATGACTTAAAGTATTTTAGGCTGGCAAATATTTGAAAACAAAAGGATTCCAACTTATTTCTTGATGCTGATTTTTTTTTATGTTCCTTCTTTTTAATGGACAGTCTTCTGCTTTCCCCAGCCTTCAGCCCTTCCTTGAGCCACCCAGAGAATCTCTAAGGTTGTATCTGTGAGGTTGCACTTGAGCTCCTGACAGTCAGCACAAGAGGAGGTTAATGCACTCTTGGCTCCTGACGTACACGGAGTGTGCACTTCAAAGGAAGAGCTGCTTACTGCTGGCCAAGTGCAGTGCTATTATCATAATAATGATTCTTGCCTCTTCTAGGATTTAATCCAAAGGCCACCAAAACCAGTGCAGAACAACTCCTACAGAATACACTGATACCCTTTCCTAATATTTTCTGTCGGAGGATCATAAAGTGCTGCAGCCATTCAGGGAGAACAATTTTATCCCCCTTTAGACCAAAGATAGCTGAGGGGTACACAGGGCAGGCTGCTTCCCCAAATTGATGCAGCATGGGAGTGCTGAGTGCAGAGGCTTTCAAAAGCTCAAGGGCGTTTGAAGCTGGAGCCAAAGTCAGTCAAAGACTCCTGTGGAAATGTTCACATCAGCATTTAATTTTTCTAGGTTTTGGATCTATTTGAGGAAGCGCTGAGCACAATGCCAAGATGGGTATAAAACTACTTTAACCTGCTCTTAAATGTTTTTTTGAGTTGTGTGTTTTGGCTCTGGTTTTCTTTCTGCCCGTTGCCTTGCGCAGGGACAAGCTGAGGTGCCGCTCACCTAGTCCACCTTGTGCAGCCTCCCAAACCGGCTCCTGAGGCTCCGCCGCGACCTCGCGGTGGCTCCGGGCGCTGCTTTCCCGGCAGTGTCCTGGGCTGCAGCCCTGCACGGGGTAAGCGGCGTTCAGCATTTGGGGTGGCAGGTGCTGCCCCGCCCAGGACGTGCTTGGACCCCAGAGTACAGAATGAAATTACTGCCTGCCCTGCTCAGCATTGCCTCGTGTGCTCTGCAGCTGCGTAAGGAATGAAGCTCTTTCAGGTTTTTAAAAGGTCATTTGAATCTTCCACGTTTTAATGGATATAATCTGACTTAGAATAAAAACTTCATATGGCAGTGCTTAACCTTAGAGCTTATTTTAATTTCAGATTCTATTAATCCTTCAGATGCTTTATATGGACCAAAATGATTGTTGCTCTCACTACTTGAGTAGTTTTCTTTTTTTTTTTTCCAGCCTCTTCTATTCCTAAATACACCTGATTATTTATCAATAGTTTCTATTTGTTTATGCTGTAGTTTAGAGAATCCTTCCGCAGAACAGTTCTGTATCAGAGTAGGGCTGGTAAGCAGATAATCACTGCCTCGATTTTCATTATGAAGCTAAAAGGTGCTGGCATAAAACAGCTACTGCAGAATCTGCACCCCAGTCTGCCGTGAGGTGCATACAGACTTCTGTACTCATCAGCTATATAGTAGGAGGGCAAAACGGTAAAATTAGCAGCAAAGGTGAACAATTTATTAAATAAAATACTCTCTCTCTTTCTTTCCTTCCTAGTGTGGTTTTTCTGCAAGTTTTCATATTGTTTCTGACTTTTTAATTAGTCCTTCTCAGAGAAGTTTTCTCTTATATTGTGATTTCCAAGGGCTTTCTGTCTGATTTATTTTCTCTTTTCAGTACTCAATGAAGCAGAAAAACAATTTTGGTCTTTGGTGGCCAGGGGAAATAGCAGCAGTTCATGAAGGTGGTCTCCAGATGATATAGCCCTCGCAGAAGCAATTGCTGTGTTCTCCATTTCCACTGCTTTGGAAGCAGATCTGCAAGGCTACCAGGTCTGGCAAGCGCAGGTGAGCAGCATTCTGTAAATGTGCTAAGAAATCACCACCACAAATGCATTCCCAGGTTGGGTAATATTCAAATCATGGCTATTACTGCTCCAAGGAGGAAATAATTAAAGCCATTTCTTGACTCTTGACAGCTTGATACTGGTGGTTTTCAATGGCAAATTACCAACATCTGTACTGCAAAATTCAGCTACTGCAGCAATTATTCAGAAGGGGTAACCACAAAGGTTCTACCACTTTTTCATTTTCTAGAAGTCCCCTAGTTAAATGTGACCTACAATTGAGACCTAAACTATCCATGATGGCAAATTAGGTCTCTTGCATTAGAAATATAAATGAAACCATATGGAATTCTTAATATTCTGTGAAAAAGCAATGGCAAAAGCATCAAAGACAGAAAATGAAAGACTGGAAAGACATTTGAATACATTCCTTAATTATGTAACAATTTCAAGTTTCCAGAGCAATTCAGAAATAAGATTTATAGAGTTTATTAATTTCCACAAAAAGCATGGCCTTTCATTCCACATACTCTTACAACTGTTTTGGGTAGTAAATGTAAATAGAGTGTGACTACACAAGCTGGAAATTTGCATCTATGGGCCAGGGCAAGCAATGTAACACTGGAACTTTTCACTGTTTTTGAAGGAACAGGGTAGATAAAATGTTAGTAAGTTGTAGGTATTTCTAATCTTGAGTCAAATATTTCTGCTTAAGCACTAGTTAGAAAACACAAATCTGAGTTAGAGTGAAAGGCTGTGACATGAAATATAGTTCTAAGACTTTTTTTTGTTCATAATAAAATATTTCTTAATTATTCTACTGCTCATGTTGTAGCTATGTGTCCATCAGGGTTTTATGTTATAATTCCCTTTAGTTGTGGTTTTACTGATGCAACTGTAAGACTTCAGTTTAGTTTGTAGGTTGGCACCCTATCTTGAGTTTTAATATCATTATTATTTAATCTTGCAAACCAGATTAAAGCATAATACAATTGCTAAAGTGCGTAGTCATTTTTAATCTGAGCTTTAAAGTTCAAAAATCATTTTGGTAATCTGATAGATGTTAAAAATAGCTTGGACATCAGTCTTATGATAGTTGAGAGGCTTTAGGATATCATTAGAATCTTTGGCTGAATTGTGGCTACAGAAAGGATATAAGAATATGCTGATTTCTCATATATGAAGTAACGAATATATCATTTGCAAATATTTGATCCATGTTAATGCCAAGACAAACGTAGAATGCATTAGCTAAGTAAGAGTGTGCCTGTGAGCGTCACCTCTGCGTGGTGCCTCCGCATCCGCTCATGGCTGGGTGGCTTTAGGCGACAGCAGCAGCCGTGCAGCGGGGGCACCTTCCGTCCTGCCCTGCTCCTGCGCCCGTGCCGGCCGTTGCGCGGGGCTGGCGCGTCCTGCGCCGCTGCGTGCTGAGAGCCCTCGCTGGATTGAGGCATACAGGGAGCTTGCTTCTTTTCCAGGTATCCACGGAATTTCAGTAGTGCTCAGCAAGTGCCAGGCAACCAAATACAATATTCAGTGAATTACAGGCATGTATTTCTGAAACTGATCAGGAAGGAGAGCAGCTTGTTGTAATGTGCGCTTACCAGAATTCCAGTAAAGCCATTTCCTATTGTGCAGTTTGTTCAGATCACTGGGTTAACAGACACCGACCTAACTGATGTGGTGCAAGCACAAGTTCTACCTGAAAGCATCATGGGAAAGAAAATGACTAAAGTTTTTTGTGGTACAAAATCCAAGGGCTAGGATGAGAAATTATGTGCAAACTAAGGGTACTGGATCAGATATGTACAGTTTGAGCAGTAAGGCCATCTTAGTGATACTGTTCAAGATTCAGTTGGATATAGATCATATAGAAGAAATAAACTAAATGAGGAACAGCAGTGGAAAGGAATACTCATTTAATGTGTGTGGACAGAGCAAGTCCAGATAGTGGCTTCATGTGAGCAAGACAATAAACACTGTGATGACTGTCATTGCAGTGGCAACCACGTGAATCAATATTGATTTGCTTTAAGGCTGCTAGGATAACAACAGTAGCACCATGTAGCTTCAGTGCAAGTCCAAACTGCCAGGACTGCAAGCTGGTTTTAGGAGGAGGATGTATGAGGTGTAACAGGTATCTTTGGTTACAATTGAGCTTTTTCTCACATAAGGTTAATTTAAGAGTTTATATGGAGGAATTGAATGAGGGCAATAAATAATCGAAAGGGAGCATTTGTCAGTGTCTAGGGCATCTGAGAGGAATTTTCGCTTCTTATCAAACTACCTAACTGGGCTTTGCTTATCAGAGTCATCCCTGAGAATACAGGATGAAGTTGCCTCATGTCTCAAGATAAGGTGTGGGGGGGGGGGGGGAAGACTTTCCTGTAACTGAGGCTGTTTTGTCACACTAGTCTTTTGCTTTATGTTTCTGTTAAATGTTACCAGTTCCACAAATATACAGAAATATACCTATTTATTTGCAGTATTTCAGTTAAAGGAAATATCTTTGGGGAACTCCACTGCTGAATTTAAGTTTCAGGAAAGACCATGGTAAAGTTCAATTTACGAGAAAGTTGTTTGGACTTTCATGTTATGGAGGTGTAATGTTGAACAACATTGGGCTGTTTCTAGTAAAGTGGCAGTCTTCATTTCTCAAAAAAAAAAACCAGTTTTTCTTCTCAGAATCAATTAATTTTGTGAGATTACTTGGGTCATGCAGCTTTGTTTACTATACACTGTTGCTAGTTCTAAGTTCATCTAGTTGGTTGTGCTGAACAATAGTAAAACAAATATTATATTTCCATCTTAATTCTCTATAAAGTTGGCCTAGTATACAGGGGAACCCCTTTTTCCTTTCTCTGTTTGGTCCTGGGCCTAGTTAATGAACGATAATATTAATTCATTTTCTCAGATGGCTTTGCTGACTACTACAATAGAAATACAAAATATATTCATATATAGAAGGAAAAACAAAGCCAATACACGTTTCAAAGATAACTGAGTGTTACTCTTTGCGGCTATGTATCTAGTACTGCCTGTAAATCTACTTGGGCAGGAGCCTCCAGACTTTTGTGCAGAAAAAGCTGCTATCTTATGGTCCAGAGTTATTGCTGTAAACAGTATCAAGCTCCATTATTTATTAATATGTTTGTCCTATTTAAAAAAAAACAGAAAATTGTATAAAGTAATCTCTATCTCCGCTGCCACCTAGTGAGGTTGCTGCACTGCATAAATTCTGATCATTGCAGTTGAGCATTGTTACAGCCGTATCTTAGGAGCATCTAGGAACTGGTGCAGGAAATACAGGTTGGATGGCAAATAGATCTATGGACTTAGCATTTTTCTGAATCTCTGCAAAGAAAGTGAAATAAACAGATGATATATCAAATAAAAGATATGTGCAGGGAAAAGTGCATTTCTAGCTCTTACTTTACTTTGTTAAAGTATTTCTTTGATTAACAGAATCACAGAATTGTTAAGGTTGGAAGGGACCTCTAGAAATAGTCTTACAATGCAAGTTATAGAACAAAATGTCTTAATATCATTTGCTAAAGATTTTGGGAAATTCAATATACTTAGCAAAACCTAATCTTTGTATTTCTAAATAAACTTGCCCTATCTAGTGATTAGAGCCTGATGTAAGAGAGGAAAAACCTTTTGTTTAGTTAACCGCAAGGGCTGCGGAAGGTTGTAGCCACTGCCCACCTGAGCCAGAGCTGCCTACGTGACCAAGAGATGGACTGTTACCTGTCCCCGATCCAGGGGGTAACTGCCTTCTAAATAATCTTCAGTGGCACAGGCTGCACAGGTCTATTTACAGCATGCCAGAGGAGCCACACTGTGCCCATGTTGCTAATTATAAGGAGGCAGAGAATTTAGTTCATTAGCAATTTCAGTACTAAATATTCACTAAATAATGTTTAATTTCCAGCCAAATAGCATTTTAGCAGCTTTGTTCAGGGAATTCCCTAAGTTAGAAGTAATGATATTTGAGCATATAACTGCCTTGTGCCATAAGACTTGTACTAAATACAGCTCCAAGTAGCAAACTTAATCCATTGCATTATCTAAAGTGTTAGAAGCAAATGTCATGTAAAAAACCCATAACTTGGTTCCTGAGCAGTCCAATTATTAAAACAGCTGAGAAAAGTACATTATGTACTTAGGAATATCAAGCACACCAGGAGCAAGAAGGCAGTTGGGTTATTTTGGCACTGCAGTATTCACGTTGTATTTTCAGTCAGAATTATTATTCCTTGTTCTAAAGATGCCAAATAAGATTTTAATATTAAAAAGTTCTGTTTTGTTCTTTCACTGATTATTTATGTTGGACCTCTTGTATCCTAGCCTCTTTACTAATCCCCTAAAAAAAGGCATCAGAACAGTTGATAAAGCAATGGAAATTGCCCTTATATGAATAATTTCCCAGTTAAAAGTGTATAAATTTTACTTCTTTGCATTTCCAGTAATGTGAAATATCTGCAGAAGTGACTTGTTTTAGAGTCAAACTTTCTCAAAACAAGTCTTTTCCTTCTTTTTGTTTTTCTTAAAACCATTTAAATCCTGCCTGAGTTTTCTGTGTTTATTCATCCTGGCCTTTTTAGCCTTCCCTCTTCCTGCATTCTAGCAGAGTGATAATTGTGTTGCGCCTTGCACGTTTGACTTGCACTACATATAAAATGCATGTAAATCAAGAACACAGGGAGAAGGATTTAATTTACAAAGATTAAAGGAGAAAGTGCTGCATAAGCTCCCCCTGCCCAAGCCCTGTGCCCGTGGCACCGAAGAGCTCGTGCCCTGGGAGAGCGGAAATGCGAGCCGGGGAACCGCACTACTTCCTGGGAATCCTCCCTGGCCTCTGCTGCTACGGGGCTGAGGCCCTTCCTGAGCCAGACGGGGTTCGCCCTTGATCCAACTCTTGATCACGTGGTTTTTTTGTTTTTCTTTTCTTGTGATTTTTCCCAGTCCCTTTCTGACTCCGAGGAAACTTTCAGTGTTCTGGTCCAACTTCTGCTATCAGATGTGTACAGCTGATTGCTGTGCGGTGTCTTGTGACCCAGGGGCAGGAAGATGGGCCTTTTCTCAGCTCATGAACTTTCTCTGACACAATTCAACACTCCCTTATTTCTCTCTATAGAGTGTATGTGTGTGTGTGTGTGTGTGTGTGGTGTGCAACCTGTCAAGGTAGCAGATTCTTCGGAAGGAATGATGTTAAGAAACAGACATTTCAAAGGAAACCTTATTTGTAGTCTACCTGTCTTAAACTCTCATGGTTGACTTGTAAGTAATGACATGACATACATTTAATACTTGTGGAGAAAAGAATTCAAGAGCAGTATATTATGGTAGAAATTTGTGTGTAGTTTGCATTTTCTTATTTACTCAGAGTGAAATGATTAATTCTCTTTTTAAAAAAGCAAGAGAGTATTTTTTCAGGCATAAGGCATAGAAATTTTGCTAATAAGGGCAGATTCTTTTGATGCTAGTCCTCACGCTGCATAAACTTCACAGATCCATCATTAGTTCTTGTCATCTCTTAGGCTCTTTTGGCTTGGGACCAAACAATTGATATAGTAGAGAGCTTCCAGCTAAAATAACAGCCTCTGCATCTTTATCTTCCCATCCATCAGATTGTTGGTGGAAGATAGGACTAATTTGTCACTCTACCCACTTGGAGAAGTTTGATAAATGGTTTAATTAGACCTTTAAAAAAATCATATTGAGAACTTGAGATTGGGAAAACAATTGCTAGGGACTGAATAAGAAAAGAAATATTTTTTCTCCAGCAAAGATCAGAGTGTAAACAGCCATTATTTAAGGGTGAGGAGAAATATAAGGAGTAGAGTGGGCTAGGAGTTTCAAGAAAAAATAACCCTAATAAACAAGTACCTTGTAAATGGTGCAGTTATTCAAAGATTTCAGACAGACAGCACATCCATAGAAACACCAAGCTACAGAATACAAATTTGAATATGTTTCTCCCTAGATTTAAATGCACTTCAGCCCTTTAGAAATCCAAAACCAGCAGCAAGGCATCCTTTTTTAGTTTTCAAATGTTTCTATACAGAAACTAGAGATTAAAGAATATTTTCATTCTCGCCTTTTTGTCAGGCCATTTCATGGCTTACGAATCAAAAAAAATCTGCCTAAATTAAAACCAATGATTTTGGTGCTCTTGGAAATCTCATCCAGAAAAAAAAGATAGTGGGAAGTTTCATTGAGTTCTTTTCTCAGCTGTTATTTTAACCCCCAAGCTTAGATGATTCTCCTTCCACTTTGTATGCATATTTATGACATGTATGCACATTTTTTGACACGTGGATGTGTGTAAAATGGCTGGCAAATCTGGACAGGTTAGATATGTTTGGACTCTATTTAGGTTCTGATTCTATTGAGTCACCGGGACATCCATTTCTCCTTTCTTTGGTCTGATAAAAATTAACAAGGCAAGAGCCAAACTTCATCCTCCTGCTTCTGATAAACTGTCCAGGAATTGGCTATAATTCAGAACTAATTTTAAAACTACTTAACCTCCAGGCAAGAAATTTATTTTAGTAAGCAATAGACAAATATTTTTCAATTAAAATGATTTAAAATCCCTGTCTATGTAGTATACTAATATGAAATGACATTAAGGAGGAATAGGTCTAGTATTAGTACTTCCCCAAGGAAATGTCTTATCTTTTGCACTAAATTAGCTTTGTCTTTCTCACACATCCTAAAACTGTCAGCTGAGGCTTTCTCTTTGAGGAAATTTCTTCTGATTTAAAGTTTCTGAGAAGAAAGGCCAAGCAAATGTGTTTAAATAATAATGACCTCTTACGCCCCAGTCTCCACAACGCCTTCTGAAGTGGATAGTCATTAACGTTCACATTAAATCATTAGCCCTCTGGAAAAGGTCACTGCGACAAACTGTGGGAGCAGCCTTCATGGGGGTCAAATCCAGGAGCATTACGCTTGTAACGGCCCAGTGGAATCAGGATATACCAGGATAAAGTGCCATGCATTGGGATAATGTAGAGAACAGCATAAAGTGACTTTTTTAAGAGTTTTGCTGATTGGAACCCGGCCATCGCCTCGGTACCGACTGTACAGTCAGAGCACTGACTCTTTGGTGGCCTGAGAAAATCACTCTGTAAATACTTCATTGCAAGTATTCTCTGTCTCTGCAAGCACTTAGAGTATAATAAGCACCAAACTCTTTCTGCTTATCACCAGATCACAGCATTTGTCAGGAAAAAATAAGGAAAAATTGTTGCTGCTGGCACCAGTACCCGGCTTTATGTACCTGATTTTAAACCAGTACCTGTTTTTAGTGCAGACCAAAGTCCTTAGCTTTGCAGTCCTGTGTTTTTGCACCTCCGTGAGTATTAAGGCTAGGTCCATGATACTCTAAGGAAGTCTGTGAGACCAGCTTAGATTCCCTGCTCTCCTGTCCGCATGGGAATAATGCAGAGTCAGGCTCGCCACGAGTGCCAGTGTTTTCATCCCTGCAATGACTTGACAAAACGGGGCTAGTTGTGCTGAGATGCACGAGCACAGAAGGAGCCGTTGGCGCTGAGGAGTGGCGGTCATGGTGAGTCTGGTCAGGAGGGGCATCTGGGCAGCACCACAGCACCTTTCCTCGCCCACTGGGGCTTTGTGAACTCAGCAAATGCATGAAATTCTCCTGAATCTCTCTCCATGTTGAAAGACCGAGGCATCTGTCCCAGACCAGATTAAATCTCATGCTGCTGCCCATCTGAGAGCCAGTCTACACAGTTTTTTAGTACCACCTTTATTCTACCTGCAGTTGCTGCTCTGACTGTTGTGCCATAAGTGCCTGGAGGGACATGTGCACCTGCCACTGCATGGAGGCAGGAGCAGGGCTGCCCAAACCGTGGATGGCCCCGTGCAAAGCAGCTCTTCCAGGCTCCCAGCAGCAGCATCTGTGAGGTGGGACGTAGCAGCTCTCTGGGTGGTTTAGCGCCATCTCAGAGCATGAGCTCTTGAGAAGCAGCTGTTGACGCCCAGGAACCACGTGCTTGGAGTTCAGCACTTTCTCTGTTCCTAGCCCAAATGAGGCCCTGCCTGCAGTGCCCTTTGCTTGCTCCGCGTTGCTGCTCTCCATGGGGACGGGGGCAGGAGGGCTGCGCTGTCCTCCCCCAGGCAGGTGTTTGTGCAGCCCGTCTTGCAAACACACCCAATAGGTGCCCCCCAGCCAGCTTGAGTTGCCCATGTCTTACATGGCACCTAATAGGAGCTCCGAGATGGAATTTTAGCTATGGGAGAACTTATATAATATCTAACAATAATAATTTTAAAAAAGTAAAAAACATCTTGTGACCATTTGATATTCCTGGCTGTAGTTTATTTCATTGTATAATCTAATTTATGAGTTTATGTGAAGATTTCCCTTTATTATCTCCTGTTAAAAAATCAAAGCTAGTGCCCTTGTAAATGTTTTCCATACTGGGGAGTGATTTAAACACTCTCACTCATGAACAGTAAAGTGGTCATCACTGGAATGGCTGTTATGGGTGAAGCTAAGCTATTCATGTGCATGTTTACAGGATCTGCTCTGAGGAGAGTAACTGCTCGTGCCATTAGTGAACTGAGAAATGATCTAAAGATAAATTGTACTTGCAGCTTTAGATCTTCACTAGGAAATCTGATTTATCCGATTACAGAATTTAAAAGCTTAACAAAGTAGCTAGACAGTGGGACATGAAAACTGCCTTTTCAAGATTTTTTTTTTTGGAATTGAAAAGAAATCTAATGTTTTATATAAATAAATGCCTTAAACATGAGGGGAAACAAAAGGAATACATCGATCCCTGTGTTGTTGATTTGTTATTTTAAACCAAGGGAATATATGCAGTGTGTTTTAACTGTATTTTAGAAATAAGAACTGTCAGAAAGAAAGCTTGCTAGTCGAGAGTAATGCTTTTTGATTTAGTGCCAGTTGTGGATATTAATATTTTAAATCAATTCAATATGTTTTGAATTGCTCTGCCACTTGGAAACTGAAACCATTTGTAACAAAGCAGCTAGAATGATTTTAAGTCAAGCTCTAGTGTACAAGGACATGTAGAAGTAATGGTGCATTTCAATCTGTTTAAAAAAATCTGTCATTTCAATTTAAATGTATTAGAAACCAAAAAAATAAACTGCAATCAGTATTTTGAAAGTCATTCTCCATGCATTTAATTTATGGTTTGAAAAAATTCTCTTCTCTTGGCCCACAGAGAACTAAAAGGTCAAAAGAAAAGTTTTCTGCGTCCAGGAGAATTTGCAAGAGTGGATTAACTGATGGGAGTTGTGCAGCTGGGTCTCTTGTGAATCCCGTGCATGATCTCTCTGTGTTTTCAACTAGCTGCCTGACGTTGTTATGCCACAGCCCAGAAGCAAGCTTCTCTATTAGACTAGTATGTCTGATCAAGACACTAGCTTGCACAGCTGTAGACCAAGGTGCAAGCTTGACAGCCCTTGAAACCCCCAAACCTTCTTACACCCTCTCATGGCATAATAATCTTCCAAGAGCAATTTCAATTATGGTGAAGTTTATCCACAGGATCAGTCAGATCACAGGGAATTTTGCCTGAGTAAAAGTATTAAAGTTTTGATCCTTTGTGTGACAGTTATTTTCAGAGTGGGAAAAATAACACAATTAGGAAAGAGTTTTATTGTCTCCCTAATGATATTTGATAATAACAAATCTTTCAGTCTCTACTACACTGTTTAATACTGAGATAATCTCTGCCTTGGTACATTAAATATTATCTATCAATTAAATGAATTTCATTTTCTTTTCTAAACAGATTCCAGTTGTTGCCTGACTTATTAAGAAGGTAAGAGGGACACACAGTGACAGCTGAATATAAAACCAAGAAAAGAGCATAAGGCCGAGGAGATGAATATACTTAAGATTATTTATATATGCTTGCTTCATTTTTAAAAGATAAAGCTCTAATGGTTACCACATATTAACGACAATTTACCAATACCAGACTTGCCCATCATTTTAGCATCAAACTTGATGTAAAGATAGCAGCATGAAAACTATTTCTCAGTTGTTAATAGACAGTGTTTTGGACTCCTTTACTTATCTTTGTCTGTAGAACAAGAAAGGAATGTATTATCCTTTCACATGGTTTTTTGATAAATCTATTCCTTTCAGAATTAAATTACACTCTTCAGTATTTCTATGCCTCACTGATCTATTTCAGGGAAATAGAGCATTATTCTGTTATATTCATTTGTGCAAAATGACCATAATGTTAATATTCTGATTTCACTCATACCTGCTTTATCCCCCTTCTTACAGGGGAAGAGAGCTTAAGAGCACAGAGTGGTGGAGAACAAGACCTAGGATTTGATACTACAGTGTCCTACAGAGGTAAGTGAGGTGGTTAAGTATCAAACTTGACTTTTATACGCAACTCTAGGACATTGGGGGAATTACCTGAGTACTGGTGCAGACACAACTGCCAGTTGCGCTGTGATTTAGAGCCAACTGAATTTAGGCTCAGCTGATTTATGCTTTTGGAATATGGAGACATGAGAGTTTACTCTTTGTAAAGACAAGTACACAAATATTTCCTCAATCATTGCTGGTATAATGTGATTCAGCTTTCCTGAAATAACTGAGCCACTTGATTTATGCTGCTAATTACAGGCCATGTAGACACTGTGGTAGCTGACCCTTTTCACATAGAATGTTATACAGAAAAGAGAAGTAGTTTTTTTTAGAAGGAAAGATAACACACTGAATATAATATCTTTTATTTAAATCATCACAGATCTCTACCGGAATTCTTCAGTTCTATCCTGCTAAGTTTTCATTTATTTTTATGGACTTACTAAGTACTGCTCAGCTTTGTATGCATTTATTCTTTTGTATTCATGTGGAGAGTGCTCATCTCGTTAGAAATGATATTGTTGAGAACAGCTTATCAGAGGACATTCTCTATTTTTCCTCTTTGCTTTTCTAATAACCTATTTTATCAAGCCTATATATTCATACAATGAACATCTCAATAAACAATTCACAATATTGTACTGTAGCTTAGAGAAGGTATCCATATTGATGTAGCTGATAAAGTGCATGAAGGTGATACAGACCTGACAGGTGGTGAATTCTGGTCTCAACAAAACGTTGCAAAGAAACCAGTGCTGGGAAATAAAGAAGGAATTTTCTACCCCAGCTCAGATAAGTGTCTGCAGCACCTATGTATCAGTTGAATAATTCTTCTTTTTATGCTTCCTTTAAGTTATATATCTTAATTATGTACTTGTATTTAAATGAATGAGATGGCCTATGCACACCAGATATTTTGAAAGGTCTAACTAAACAGGAAGAAAAACACAGTTTGTGCCTCATATTCTGACTATTTTAGAATTAATGTGATTTGGAAAATTTTTTTTCATTTCATTTTTCAGCATGAGTCTAGTATGTCATAAATGAATTACAAATTTTCTAGTTTAGAAATAAGGCTTTATAAATGATATGGTACATTTTTGGAGTACTTAGAGGTAATGGACAATAACAATTTACATTGAGATCCTTCTAATTTATCTTCTATTTGCCATTTAACTTGATATTTGGCTGCTCAGTGGTGACCATTTAATTGGACTTAAAAATTTGCACTCTCATTTCCCTTAGTTGCAGGAAAACTGCTAAAGGAAGTTTCTGCCATACTCAGTTCAATTTAGATGAGCATCCAAATGCACAGATGTTTAATCCAAATTTTGTCTGGAAAAGGAAGTGGAAATCTCCCAGTCAAACTGCTCAGAAATGTCCAGTACTCTGGACAGGGCAGAAATGGTGCAAAACTATCTCCCTGCTAATAAGTTATTGCTGCAATTGTGTGATTAACCTAGATTGAATGAGTCATGGAAAAAAGCAATGATCAAAAATGGCTTGAAAAATCCACTTTTTCAAGGTTCTTTGAATTTAAAGTTTACATTTATATTATTCTGTTTGTTTTATCCATTTCTAACTTGCATAATGTATTTTCTGCATCTTGTAAATCTAGTTAAATCCAGGGGATATTGAGGTCATTTCAGATGATATCAGACAGAGGTGACCCATAATATTAAATCTGAGTGTCCATATATTCACTTTTCATTAGATTTCACATATTAAGATTAGGAGTTGCAATTACCAGTGATATATATTTATATTTATAGAGTTATCCCCTGCCGTTGTTGCATTTTACTGGTTATAAATTCAATCATATACCTCCTATTAAATCTATTATCAACTGAATGTATTATGCATTAAAAATTGTGCTCCTATGCCATTCTAAACCCAAAACATACAAAAGAATCCAGTGGCAAGTTACAGTGATTTCAGTGTTAGTTTTAAGATGATTTGGTTTATGTTGGTTTTTGGAATTATACCTTGGCATTATTGCCCTTATAAATATATAAAAAAGAGTGAGAGAGAGGAGGAAAAAAATGGGGTAATAACAAATTGTTTCCTTTGCTCTAACAGAAGGTACCACTGGCATAAAAATCATATTTTTCACTAACAAATTCAGGCATCTCTAAAGATCTTACAACTGAATGAGATGGTGTTTGTAGGAGCAGAAGAGAATTACAGAACTTGGAAAAATGCTGAACCATTGGTAATGCTTTGGGAGTTTCTATAAACACACAAGGATTTTTTGCCATTCCTATCAAATATTTAAAATTTTTATTAATGTGTGTCATCCATCATTTTTCTAAAATGCTTGCATAAACCCCTCAAATTTTTTTCAAGATTATAAAGTAGTTAACATTCAAAGTTCACCTTTGCATTGTGCATACAAACTGATTCCATTGAAGACACTCTGGTTGCAAACTAAAGAAGTGGTGTTTAACATTTAATCTTAAAGGAAACTTAATTAAAAAATACTAATTACATTTGTAAGTTCAGCAAAAGAAAAATATACCATTAAGAACAAATAACTTGTGAAAGCCTTGTACCTAGGAGCAAGTTTTAAGAAAGCTTGACCCAAAGCCAACATTCATTCATTCCATAATATAACTGTATTTTGGAAAAATCAGCATTTGGGGGCTATATTTCCTCAGGTAATATTGGTTAAAGCACATAAAATTCCTCTGGTTTAAGCCAATATAAGCCTGTGAAATCTGTAAGCTTCTATGAAGCATTTATAAAAATGTTACGGTTTTGGAATCTGTCCGTAAAGACTCTTCTGTGGTAAATGCCAGAAGAAGTACCATATACAGGACATATTTTTAGTATTGACAAAGAAAGGAAAAAAAAAACAAGCTCAGCCAAATTTGCCCTCCAAACTTGGCCTGGGAACACTGAGAAGCACTCTTAGCTCTGTCCAGCTGCAAAGGCCAGGATGTTCAAGACGTGAACAGTCTATCAATGGTTCTTATGTACCTCCTAGTGCCCTAATATTTGCATGTGCCACAGTCATCTCCATAATTCTTCAGTATGGTAAGGGAGGGACAATGTCTCAGTTGAATAGAAAGGAACTGAATTTCCAATATTCTGGCACTTTCTCTGCAGGCAGCGGAGGAGCAAATGATTCTCCACCCAAGGCCTACATTTCTCTTCCTCTCTCCCTAGAGAAAGCAGAGCGAGAGTGAGCTTCTGCTGGGCTTTTATATGGCTAAAGTAGGAGAGATGAATTCTTCCTCACCTGACTTCTGTAGAGGCTAACAGAATGGTTAGCTGGGGCAGTGAGTAATCCAAGCTGCCATCATAATTGCACATGTTATAATAGAGAGTTTTATCTTGGTGTACGACTATGAAAGAAATAGCAAAAGAAAATTAAGTTCAGTTGACCTTAACCCAAAGTTTTTGTGCTTTTTTTTTTTTTGTTTTCATACTTGTGAAAGCATGGTATTTTCTGATTGTTCTGGAGTATAATTCTCAACAAAAGAATACCAACTTTTAAAAATTATGAGTTCTTCACCTCATTCAATCTTTTAAATGTTTAATTTAGTTCAGTTGCAGCTTGCAAATAATTTCTGCTCTGGAGCTGTTCTTCTTATAAGCCATGTAGGACATAGGAATCCTTCAGCACTAGATCTAGCCCCCGCAGTGTTGCTTCTCTTGTGGGCAGTAGCACCATTCAGTCAAGAAAAGTTACAAATATGTAGATGATCTTGACTTAGGAAAAGTGATATCTTGTACTGATAAAATGCCTCAAGAAAACAATAGGGTAGGTTGGCACATGAACCAGAACATATTAAATTAATATAACTAGGATAAATGCCTAAAATGCCAGTCTGTATTAGATCAGTGAATCCAGGATGAAGGGCTATAATTCCCACCTCCTTGAATTTCAGGAAAGAATTTCCATTTTGCTGAAGGGCCTCTCTTTTAACCCTGCAGCACTGAGATTGATAAGCCGGCACGCAGAGCCCCACTGCAAATGATGCCGGGCTGCAGGCTGCATCCACAGTCTGTGATCCCAACAGCCTCCGTCTGCCAGCAGGCAGTTACTGTGCACATCGGCCGGGCATCTCCAGGTGCTAGCCCTGATGGGAACATTTATCAGCTCTGCACTGAAAAATTCTTCACTTGAGCTGAAATTCCCATTTTGTTCTGATACCCTGACATCAAGGGCGAGGACAGGTCTTACCTTAGGGACAGCAACATCCCTCCGCACCAGAACTTTACAGCACTCACTAAAATCCTTCTTTGTCATTTTGCCTTAAAGAGCACACACAGCTCAGGGGAGATGACTTCCATCCTCAGCAAAGGTAATTACTAACCTCATACAGAATTCTTGTTACTTATAGCAAGTTTCCATGGCAAGTACTTGTAGGTGTGTATGTAACATGTAAAGTATATATTATAATAAATTCTATGTCGTGTTATATGTCTGTGATATATACATAGACATTTTTACCTTTGCTTCAAAAATTTAGCATAGTTCTTGTGCATTCACGTACCTGAATAGCAGCCCTCATCGGAGATTTCACTGGGAGTCCCCAAGGTCCTGGAAATGGTATGTGGCAACTTAGGCTGAGCCTGAAAAGGGCTGTGTAGGAGAAAGGTGCAGATGTTGCAGAGTAATGGCCATTTGCTGCTAACAGGTCACAGCTGAATACTTTGGTGTTAGTAGTAGTAACTTGATAATGAATACCCTATTCTGCTCCTCTTTTGTACAATATTGTTCTCTTTAGCTTTCACGGCTTGATATCTACATAAAATACATGTTCTCAGTGCAAATTTTTCTGTTAAGATTCCAACCTGCTTGGAAATATTTAAGCCTCTCTCAGTGAAATATTTTACAGCCAACAGTGCTGATGAAGTTTACAGCAGATGCCGCAGATTTCAGCAGACAGGGAATAAAAATCTGTGCTATCTCAAGTATGAGGAGCAGTTTGGCTGTGGTATCACGGGAGTCCAGGCACACCATTTTGCACTACTGCAATTCTGAGACAGAATTAATAAGCCCATGCTCAATTCAGTGTTGGCATGTGTGAGTGCAAAATATGGTAGGATTTTCAGTCTAAATTGTTTTTTTTTTTTTCCCCAGGAATCACTTAAGTGTTTTTTTTTTTCAAAGATGTATTTAATATAGTTGTTCTGCTTGGTTTTGTTCCACTCACAATCTCTACTGGGGACTGATTCTGCTTACTGTAATATTGTGCTGGTGCAAAATCAGACCGTATCTCCACAAAACAGTATCTTTTATATGTTCACTGTGCCCTGTTGACTAAATATAAAATTGTGTTTACTGAAGCCTTAGGTCTCTATTGCTATTTAGGCCTACGACCAACAATTTATAAGCAAGACAGGAAGTAAGGGAAAAGCAATAATATTATGAGCTCTGGATAGAATATTTTGCAGAGAAATGAAAAACGGATGGGCAATCAGATGCACTTTGCTTTTATTTTCAGGGGCTGCAAAATATCTAGATAACTTTCAGAACGTAATATTCTGCAAATGAGGCAGAAACTAGTATAGTCTGTAGAAAGTCCTGAGAGAGAAACAGAAATTTCCAGTGGCTGACTCCAATGCTTTGGGAGAACCCAGTGTAGGTTAGTATCATGTGCCTTTGATATTCAGTAATAGTCTTTAAAGAAATACAATCTAATAATAAAAAGTAGTATATTCAAGTAAGATGAAATTTTTCCAGCTGTTGTTCTACACTATTATGAAACATCAAGTTTTACATAGTAATGAAATTTATTTACTATAGTGCAGGAAACATTTAACCAAAAAAGCAAGTGCAATTTCTTCCTGTTTGCACTAGAGATTGTGTTTCCATTCATCTCTTAATATAGTCACTATTTTTCATGAACATAACGACATTTTCAAAAGACAAGAGAGTAAAAGAGATGCACAGTGTAGTATATAATATAAATGTGAATGATTTATGTCTGCTTTTATATCATGTTAAAACAATCATTAAATTTTTATGTATGGAAGGAAAGCAAAGACTGCAACAGGTCGAGGTTCTGTAAACCTAGAACCACATGAGCTTCAAAAACAACCAAAACTTAGGGTAATTCAGCATTTCACATCTTTTTTTTCTATGACTAGTGATCCTATCTGATAGTAATTTTCTTTTTTCATAATGAATCACTGATAGTAATTTCAGTTTTTCATTGGTAAAGGCATAAAGAGATTCCAGTTTTTTAGTTTGTCAAATCACAACCATTTATCTTCCAGTGCTTGTCTTTCCTTCTCTCTTATGATTATTATACCCGGCTTTTAATTGACAAGATAAATACTACTAATGTTCAATGAAAAACATTTAATCAATAGTTTGTAAAATTTCTTAACTTTTTTTTTTTTACTTGGAAGATTTTTTTTTTTTTTACCTTTGAATGTTTACAGAGCCCTCCACAGGGGATAATGCAGAAAAGTCTGAGAACCAACTTTAAATCCAACCTCTAAACCCTCCACTTTGTTTCTTGTGGTTTCTGAAGTCAAATGTGCATCTTCATTTATCTTAATTTCCCACAGAACATTCTTCTTGGTGGTTTTGTAGGAATTTTTCTATATTCAGTAGGTTTGTAACATTACTTTTGTGGTTTTTTTTAACATGTGCTAGCACATTGTAGTCAAAAAGTGCCAAAGAATTGGAATCTCAGTGAGACCGTGTTTAATGTTTGCAGAAATAGTCTCCATTTTGCATGAATAATTCTGTGTCTCTCTGTGCTTGTTGTATTGTTATTGTCCACACATACAATATGTCAAGAAGCAGATGAGTTCTTTCACAACATAAAAATGATATTCAAAAAGAAAGTTTGAAAGTTTTTCAAAAATATATGGGAAAAAAGTGTATGAAAATCACTTTTGGCTGTACCTTTAATTTGGCCAATTAGATTTTCCTAACTCCACATGTTCGTTCACAGCTAAGACAATTCACATTTCTGTATTGTACTCGTGCTGTCCTTGTGGTCACTCATCAGAGGTCTGGTACCTACCTACCACATCTTACATATCCTGGAGTCTGTAATGTATACAAACCTGATGAGATAAATTCTATAGCCTTGAAAAAGACACATGCGTCTTTAGCTATGCTTTTAAAATGTATCTCTTCCCCAACTTAGTGAGTTTAAATGATATACTTGGATACTTTCCTGAGTGTTCCTGCGTCTTTTACTGGTCATGAAGTTGGGCAAGTATTTGTACTGATTTGTCAAATCAACGCTGGTTTCAGAAAGTATCTGTAGTTGATAGGCTGAGCTAATCTGATCTAATCACTCATGATCTAATAGGATCAAAAATCTTACTTTAAAAGGCAAATATCAGAAGACTGGCCTTAACATGGGAGGTAGTAGCAAAGTACTGAAAAAAAGAGAGATGACTTTCTTCGGAGGGAGGTCAAGCTTATACACAACTTTTTTTCCTTATTTTCTGTTTCTCTACTGATGTAACTTTAACAGTAAAAAAAAAAAAATCCTTTCCTTCTCTTCCCTTCTCTTTTTTCCTTTCTTTTTTTTGCTACTGAGCCCTAAAGGGAAAAATAGGAATTGCATTTTTAGTAAATAACACAGCTACAGATGGACTTGTTTTAAAAATATTGTGCCCATTTCCTTCAAACCTAAAAGAGAAGCCTAAGCAAAAAAAAAAAAAAAAAAAAAGAAGAAGTAGGAAGCGGCTCTTATCTGACTATGTTTGAGTTCTGCAAAGGAAAATACTTTGAGTAGATCATATAGAAAAGGGTTAAGCATGGACTGGAATGGGCCATACACGTTTAACTCAAGGAAGGTGAAACCAACACTGACCAAGCATTACAGATGCACAGGGCAAAAGGCTCGTCTGCAGTTGCAGCCCAGGTGGAATTTTTGTGAGGATGCTGTGATCAATTGGAAGTGGAGAGGTTTTGTGTTTAAGGCATAATTAACTGTATTTTAACACAGAATACTTAACTGCATTTTTCACAGAATGAACTTTCCTCTTACTGCTGAAATTACCAGCTAGGCAGCCAGAGGAATAGAAATTCCTTAAGTCTGTGCTGGTGCTGTGTTTATATCTGGCCTAACAAACAGATGGGAATCTGGCCTGCAAAGTTATCATTATAATGTTAATATAAATATAATTATATTTTCTCCAGCAGTGGAATTAGTGCCACTAGGAAACAAAATCATTTTCGATTTCTCCTGCTGTGTTTGTATGAGCTTGGGGTCTAACTGGCATCCAGGGAAATTTGGCCTTTGTGCTCAAATAATGTAATGCTCTGCTTTCCATTCCAAGATGAAATGACTACTCTTGGGGTCTATGCCGGAGGAAAAGAATGTTGTTGTTAAAACTTCTGTTTGTTCAGGCTCTTTTGCCTTACCACATAAAGGTAGTGATTGATGTGACTTCACGTATAAAGATGTCCATCTAGATGCGCATGTGTGTGTTAGTTTTGGATGTGTTTTTAAGGAAATTAATGTGCAAGATGCTATGGTGGTATGATTCACCACATGCAGTCAGAACCCTTGCTCTCTTCCTCAGACAAAAAGACACATTATTTTTCCACAGTCACCTCCCTACAAGCAAATCTGAAATGGAGCCTTCACACAGTTTCTTTCTATCTGCCCAAGCCCTAGGAAGGCTGAGGACAGCTAAAGGTGCCGTGCTGCTCCTAGTGTGGAGGGCAATTTGTAAGAAAAGGATAAGCTCCCTCATAACTCTGAGCTTCCATAGCTCTGAGCACACTCTTTTTCAAAGGTGAATGAGGCAGCTCAGATGAGCAGGGGCAATTGAATCTGGCGTTGCTGTTTTCTGCAGCCCCGTCAGGCCTTGCTAGACCTCTCTGAACTGCAGCTGCTCGCCAGCCACTTGGGAGCACTGCGGGGCTGGACACAAAGGGCTAAGATGTCCCGGAGGGCTTAGAATTAGATTCTCCAGAATCAACTGGAGAGCAGTTTTCTTTCCTTATTTAAAAATCTATTTCCTAAGCTGATATTGCAGTGGATGATTGTTCTCAATAATGTTTTCAAATGAAGTAAATATGATAGATTGAGGCTCATTTCCCTGACATGTGGCCCTTAGCCATCTAATGCCCAATGTCCAAAAGTGGATATAAAAAGATTATTGTGTGAGACACTTCTTTTTCTGACTAAAATTGTTTCAAGTGAGCACTGGAAAACCTAAAATAGAGCAATGCTCATCCCAAAGGTATTGTCATCATGATTTAAACTCAAACCCTAGCACAGACCTTCTTGTTAGCCAAAGTAGCAACTCTTTACTTGGAGATTCTCTGCTAGCCTGTGCCATATGCACACACACAAGTACTCCTCTCTGTTCCACTATCTCTTGCAAAGCAAGCATGCTTTCTGCTCTTAGGTGGAATGAATCTTTGCTTTAATTATTTTTATACTAATTAAATAATTCTAATTATTGTTTAGGGAATTATTAGTCACAGCTGCAGTGAGTGAGCTGGCAGGATGCATCTCTTTAGAGAGGCCACTATGAGTCCTTCTTAAACCCTATTGAGGTTTGTGAATTAAGACTGAAGTCACTTAAAGATTTTGGAAAAATTAACACATTTTACCTCTGGTGCATCGCTGCCAGTCCCCTGCTAGGACATAGCACCCGCCTTGCTAACCACTCTTGAGATTAAAAAATAAGGACTGAGAGGAAAAAAAAGCGCAAGCATAAAGCCCAGCAAACTTGTCACAGAAGATGCAAGATGAGCTACTCTCAGAGAGGATTCTGTTCTAACGTTCCATATTGTTTCTCTTTTTCCTCTTGTTTTTCTGTCTTTGCTAGGAAATAGCAAGTGGTTCTGATTCCTAAAGTCAGGATAGAATTAATTCCCAAACTTTCTGGGTAGACTTCTAGTTGGACTGATTTCTAATACATAAATATCATACACTTGTGTTGCTCTTCCCCTCTGTATGTCTGAAAGCTACAGCATTGAAGAATTAGCCCCTAGGGTGTTATTATCCACTTCCAACTTATGGCTTACAGAGGGGCTTGATGACTTCTTCAATACACTGTGGTAAAGCTCAGAAGGGAACCCAGCTGTCCTGGTTCCTCATCCTGTCCCTTAACCGCAAACCACACGTTCTTGCCTTATTAGTGACAATCACAGCACATGAAAACAGGCTATTTATATCTAAATATTTCATCTGTTCTCACTCGATATTCCCCAACTCACCAGGGTAATTATGTTGGCAAGGCAACAATATCTTTTTCCCAGTAAGCACAAACAGATTGTTAGATTTTCTGCTAAGATACAAGCTGCAGAAGAGCTCCCAAGTAACTAAGATCAAAAGGACTGTGTTTGCATTGAAACATCATTGCATCCTAGGCCAGCAGTGGGAGGATTTCTTAATATCTTACTTGGTTGAATCTGACAACTACGTTAAAACTATTGATCAAGAAAGTTTAGCACCTTAAACAATATCAATGCAGAATGAGTTAAGCCAGAGGCAGAAAGGATAAAATGAGGCATTGGAAAGTTCTGGAATTTTCTTAATCAGTTCAATGCCTGCTCAATATTCTTAGAGACAATGCAGGGGACAGGCATATCCCTTCTGCGAATTCCCAGCAGGATGTCCCCCGTCCTGTTGTAAGTTCCTTTGTTGGAACCATAAAACACAAGCAAATGTGAAAAATCAATTGGGAAGTGGCTACGGACGTAGCTAGGGGTTGTTAGAGGTTTCAGCCTGGTGTCACAGCCGAATTCCCATCTCTCTCACGCTAATTGGAGAGTTACCACCAAACATCTGGAGGCGACTTGCTGTGAAAAGGCTCGCACGCCTGCAAGGGAGAGGAAGGAGCCTGAGAAGGCCTAATGACAACAGGACTGAAACTAGCAGAGTGCAGAGCAGACAGTTTAGCTGAGTTTATACTTAGGATTTAGCCATTTGGCAGCTGATATGCTGTATCACTTTTATACAAGAGAAAGCTACAGGAACAAAAATTCACAGTGGTTGAAAGTGTTAAGTGGTTCCAGAAAGAGAAGAGCAAATGGATTAAGGTAAGCTAATCAATGTGAAAAAATCAAGTTATCAAGCAATATTAAAGCCCCTGAAGTATTGCTAACCAGCAACTTTGGGTGGTAAAAGAAAGAAAATCTATGCAGAAAATCTAAACAGTGTAGTTAACAAATTACATTACAAATTAAGTGATTACATGTTCTCTGATTGACAAATATCATGTTTGTTTTGTCAAAATATATGCTTCAATTTATATAGAATTAAAACCAGCCTAGGCAAACCCAAAGATTGATGAGAATTTTGCTACAGAAGTCACTAACACCATCTTTCACGCTATCCAAGGCAAGGACCTTTTAGCTTTTGACACTTCTTAGACTGTCTCATCCTGGGACTGAAACGACAGCTACAATCTGTCTCCCAGATTGTATTATATAAATGTTAGGTGTACAGTCCTCCTTACTTTTCAGGGAAATGCAGAGGCATAATCGCATCTACTGCACTAGTCCTGCTCAGTAGGATACTGGAGTTTATTGCCATAAAACTTTGTGAGATCTTTATGGAGGACAGCTGATAAGCAGTATGTTTTCATCTATGACCAAATTAGAACCTCTCCACTGTACATGAGTCCCCCTTTTCTCTTCCCCCCTCTTTTTCAGTGTTCTCTGACTTGAAGGAAAATGCTGAAGTGCTCTGTTGTTTAACATCTCAAATGAAATGGGCACTGTAACCTCTGAATGGCCCTGGAGCTGCATAGGAATTATTTCCTGCTCTTTGCAAAGGAAGATGCCTTCAGATTTTGTTATACGATAACAAATATGGAAAAGGAGGCCTCCTCTGCTTCTAGCAATCCTATCCCTCCCACTGGGCTTTCCTAGAGGTAGCAGACTTAAAACTCCCAGGTTTTATTTTCAGAACATGGTCATTGCTCATTTTGATATTTTTAAGTAAACAATTTCTAGCTCCCATGTATTATTCAAGTAGTATCCAGTATCCAGTGCATACATGCAGGGTATCCAGTGCATACATAATCAAACGTGCAGCCTGTTCTAGACAACCTTCTCAAATCGCTTGAGAAATTTCTGTGTTGCTGGAATTATCAAACTCCATTCGCTTCCTCCAGTTAGTTACTGCTTTAAGCATCGTGTCACACGTTTACCCCATAGCTGTGGAGGGGGAGCTTTCAAGTTTTCTTGGACTGTGTTGTATCTGAGAGCTTGACCATAGGAGAAGAGAGATATCTAGACAGATGTTACTGGTATCACATTAATACAGAAATAACCTCTTGAAAGTAGATTTTTTTTCTCTGTGAGACAATATCATTTACACAGAGAGAAAATAATGGTTTTCAGCCACCTGCCTATCGTGCTTTTTCATTGCAGTCATGAAAAATCCTTATTGCTGTTTGAAGTTTTAGGTAGTAATGTTGTGAATATTTTTGTTACTGCCAAAACATTTACATGAAACAGCTATTCAGATCATAGTGTCTCTAAACTGCAAAGTGTGCACAGATTCAAAATTATTTAAATTGGAGAGTTTATTGCATATTGAATTCCACAATAGAAAACAGCAGAACACTAGCATTGCTATAGATTTACTGGAGTAGCTAAAGTGACACTTAAAGAAATTATTTTCCTTAAGTGCACAATTACATTGAGCACAAAATCCAGAACTTAAAGCAATATTTCACTGTCAGAAAAGCGTAGCTGATGCTGATGTATTACCAAACCAAAGCAATAATGTAAAGAGCTTTTCCTAAATATATGTGAAGCTGGAAATATAAATTCAAAAAGTGCAGTAAATTTTCCAAGTTGGTCAGTGCTAGCAGCATCCTCTTAACCACTGTTTTATATTTCTGACTTCTGTGTATTTGTCTTTCAGCAGCACACAAATTATGGAAAAGACTCTAAAATGTCAACCAAGTAATGAATACTAGAAATTTCAAGTCTTACATGAGCCATCATACGAGGTATGTAGAAGTGTTCTCCTTGTATAATATGCTAAATAGTGTTATTGCTGATTTTCACATGGGGATTCTGTGTTTCAATGACAGAATTGTAAGGCAGCACTAAGTCCTTCTATAAATGTATTGGGAAAGAGCCATAAAGGTAGTCTTGGAAGAATCATAAGAAGGGGGCTCTGACTTGAAAACAGAGGCCAAGGTTATTTCTATCTGTTAGGGAAAACTGATGAAAACTTACTATGTAGACCAACATTAGACCAACTATGTAGACATAAAACCAGAAGCTTTAACGTCTGGAGCTGTGAAGGGGTTGCTAAAGTTAGGTCTGCAGAAAGAACTTACCTTGAGTGTGTGCCTGGAGTGCAGCTCTTGAGCCTTGCAGTCTTGGATATTTCAGAAGACAGCATTTGAAGTTTGTGTTCTTTCCTGTGTTTCAGTTCATTTGTTTTCATTCATTCAGAAAAACATCCTAAGAAGCTGCAAGAAAGTAACAGGATTAGGTAGGTTCCACAGATAGCGCAGGGAGCGGCTAATATATGTTTGTAACAGGAAATAGCTACCTATGTACACCTTCAATAGGGTGTGTTTTCTCATGGTATAGATATCACAGGGATTTCAGAATCAACTGCCTAGAATCTAGGTTCTGGAAAAGGATCATCTGCTTTGCTGAACGTCTTGCACGTAGGAGAGTTGTAGGCAGTCACATCCCTTGTATAAGAATTTGGTATGCTTTTCTGGGCAAGGGAAAAGAGGTTCAAGAAATAACTACATTTTGGGTAATGAAATACTCAGAGGATGTGCTTTCCCTCTTTTTCTTTCGATGTGCTTGTCATAGCACTTACACTGGTAGAATACATAGAATACACACAAAAGACATAGCACAAACACACACAAAGCATTCATATATCAAGACTATCTGCAACATCTCATTCAGACCAAGTTTTTTTCCTTAAGAGAATTCAGAATTAAGATTTCAATGTACTGGAGGAGAACAAAATTCCCAATTCTCTTCAGTTTCACTTTTACATTTTCAATCTTTATAATAAAGATAATAAATAGATAAATAATGAGATGTTGTTATTTAGTTTTCACTCAAGATCATTCATTGTTCTCAGTTCATACATTTCCTCAGAACAATTAGATGAGGAATTGAAAATGCTAGTTTTGGAAGAATTTATAGCCTTGCAGTATATTTTCCAAGATATTTCATTAACCGAGGAAAATTTGATCTTCTCAAACACAGCGTTAAAATAAATACATAAAAAGCAAATGATCTTAGCAAATAAGAAATGGTGCTGAATGAATTGCCTGCCATGACACACCTTGCAGTCTGGAGTACTTTGGAGACATCAGGGTTGGCATTGCACTAGCAAAAGGAGCCTGCCTGCTTTAAAGGTCAGAAGAGTTCATGACTGCCCATCTGACTATCAGTTAATACAACACAAATACTCAGGAGAAGAGTAGCCCAAGGTTTCCCACACATCCTCGCTCGCAGGCTCTGTTGTTGCTTGGAGGAAAAGCAGCTCGGTCTTGGTTCTCCACCTTAAAAAATGAAGCCTGTGTTATGGCTCCGATTCCATAGGGCATTTCAACACCTAGTTTAAAGCATCAGACAAGCTCCAATGAGAACAGGAAGTGCGTGGGCAGACTAAATGACATAGGCACACATGTAAGTATTCTGCTGAATAGGTCTTAGAGCTGCATTTGGGCAAATATTTAGTTACATAAAACAGCACATAACTTTTTCTTTTTTTCAATACTTTTAAACTTAATTTTACTTAAATTGGGATGTGAAAAGCTGTAGATAAAATATGTAAATTATCGTGAATTAAAGACTTGGAAATTAATTTCTCCTGGGATCTTTTACAGTCTAGACTCCATTGACATATCCTGCCAATTTGTTTGCCTAGTCTCCCTGTGAACATAGCATTTGATACTCTAGGCAACCTAGAGATTCCTGATTAGAATTCTTGATTGCTACTTCCTCTAGTGCACTGTGTTCATAATGAACTTTTTAAATATAATTTTTGGCTTCAGGCTTTCCATTCCACAAGAATTGAGATTAGACATTGAAGTACGAGTAACTTTCAGGGAATGGTAAATGTCTTCCTGGTATTGCATTATTCTGGCACCTGAACTAGATGTACTGATGTACTAAAAAGTGAAAAACAGTCCTGAATGAGTCACTCTGCTTTCAGGGAAGGTTTCCTTTCAACTTCCAGAAGTCCCAGTTCCTTGAACAGAAGGTAAGAGTTCTCAGTGTCTTCAGAATATCTAATAACTTACAGTATATTTAAAATTCTTGCTTTAGTGGTACCTTACAGTAAGAGATTCTATGAAATACATACAGTTCAATGCTGCCCTCCCCGCATGGCCCCCATTTTCCACATTTTCACCATATGGCTTCATGCTTTTCTCAAAGATGGATTATTCCCTGTGTTCAAGTCCCTTGTTAAGACAAGGCATCTTGAGGTTGCCACTGCTGTGCTAACACGCTCAGAGTTTACCCCCTACACGGTGTGTACATGTTTCTGAAATGGTAGGATTTGACGGTGACCTTATTCATTACCTCAGACCAGCCCTTTGCTGCCTGTTTACATCAGTATCGACAAGCTGAGGCCTTCTGGATGTGGCCCGCTGGAGACAAACCGAATAAAAGAAATAAAAAGCATTTCCACCAGCAAGATTCCAGTAACTAAACTAATCTTTGGGGGGGTGATGCTGATTCATTAATGGTACTTCTTGCAGAGCCTTTATTGCTTTTTAGCTAAGCACACAATGCAGCTGTATAATTAAGCCACAGGCATAATATGGGACAAAAGGCACATGTGGCTTTTTTGCTGTTTTTAATTTTCCTCCTTCCAGTTATTACTAGGCCTGCTCTAGTGGCAACAACAAGATGTGAAGAAGTTGTGCTCAAACTTTTTCATCTCAGATTCATAATTCATGCTGTTTTTTCAAAATACTAATTTTTACTACCAAAATTGTTAGATAAAGCACAGTCTCTTCTAAATGCTTTCATTAGTCCAAATAGCATGATCTGAGGGGAAAAAAAAAAGCAAGAATACTTGGAATACAAGTGAAAAATTATCTGAAAACAGAAGAAATTGTGAAAACTGACTCTCATTTTACCGATCAGATAAATCAAACATTGTTCTGCAAACTATATTGAAACCAGCTGCAGGAATAACCAGACCACAATTTACACAGGGAAGTGCCACTAGCTAATTATCCAAGATTTTCTTGGAAGATGCCACAGAGGCAAAGGTGCTCAAAAGAGCTGGCTACTTTTTGAAGACACTTTTGGAGAGCTAAGGAAGAAACTCCCCTCTCCCCTCCTTCCACAGGAAGATGGGGAATTATGGCAGAAGCACCTTGACTAAGCAAGGAGCTCTTTCATCAACTGAAATGGAAATGAGGCCATACAAGAAGTGGAAACGAGGACCAACAAGCAAGGAGGCATATGAAAGTATTGCTTGCCAGCACTACTTACTGATGAAAAGGGGAATGTCAAAGCAAGCTGGAGCTAAAACTATCAAAGGCAAATCTACAGGTATGTTAGATGTAGCAAAGGAACCATTAGCTCTTGCTTTAAAGTGATTTGCTGAGTGGAGCTCCAAAGAAGATTCCAAATGCTTTGCCATGTACTACCCAAGATAATTACAATTACTGTACATTCCTTTGACATTGCTTTAAACTGCCTACAGAGGGACTGAAAGCCACTTGGTCTGGAGCTTGCCAAGACCTTGAATTTTAGATACTCTCAGAGAGACCAGGGTAGTCATCTACAAGGCAAGTTATCTGGAAACATTTCTTTACCTCTCATCACCCATTGAATTAAGCTATAATTTATTGAATCAAGGCTATAATGCAGCTTTAACTCAGTCATGGTAATCATTCTTCAAATTAAATATCCAGACCTAACTGAGCTTCACTTTCTGGAAGGAACATTTATTATGTGCCAGTGATTACATGACACTTGTTAAGCAATAGCACTTCTGCTTTGAAACTGTTCTGCAACACTGGAAAAAAATCTTTTAAAAATACATTTCTAAATACTGCATTAATTTATTCAATGTGGTCTGTAAATAGGCAATACTTCAAATACTACTATGGGCTAAAGGGATAGCATGAAATAGTTTTCATGGAAAATTCACGGTTTAAGCTCTGTACTCTCATCAACAGGACCTACGTTAGATTAAATAACTAATGTTTGAACCCATAACCTGGCAAAACACACATATCACCCATTCAGGATCTATTAAGGAATTCTCTTTTGACTTAACCTCTCTCTCTCCCAAATGAGAAGTGAGATGCAGCAAGCTTCTGTGGATCCTTACAGCATTCTTTTCAGGACACTTTTAATATTCTGTATATGGCACAGCAACACGCGAAGCTTCCAGGACTGCAGCTGCCTTTTTCTACAGAGGTCTACTTACAGAAATACTACTTTGGTAGCTAGCAGTTCAGCCACGTTTATGAGGACTAGGCTCCTTGTGCTCCTGTAAATAGCCTTAGCCTTCAGTCTAAGTTCCCTCCTTCAAGTTCTATTAAATTGATTCATTTCTCTTTCCTACTGTGTCTCTGACTGCTGAGCCTCTGAGGCCAAAGCCTACCAAGAATATGACTTACAGACAAAGCCTTTTAACATCACACCATTGTGGCCTGCTAAACTTCATAATTTTTCAGCTGCATTATTATTTTTTGATGGAGATGGAGGCAGGAGATTCCTTCTGTGCTGCTATTTCTTTGTTTTTTAGAGTGCTTCCAAGTTGGCTCTCCCCACTGCCCACCTATCCCAGACTTGCAGCTGAGGTTTTTCCTACAACTTCCTAGTCCTACTTTGGGCCTTTTGTTGGAAGTTTCATTGCTTCTCTGCACTCCCTTTCTATTTCCCTCTCATTCAGTTCTCAACCTTGCAGATATCCTGGATGACCTAGACCCTGCCAAGCTGAAATGGATGCCTCTTGTCACTTCTAAGGTGGCTTTTATGTAGCTGGGCCTATATAAAGATATGACCAAAAGAATGTCATAAGTGTCACTGGCTTTCTATTGCTGCACCACTCTGATCAATAAGATTTTTTTATCATTGCAAGGGTGACCAGTAACAGTTTGGCCTGCTGTTTTTTTTTAAAAGGAGTACTGCTCTGGAACGAGCCACTGTTTGAATTACTATACCAATATAGTGATTGTAAGGATAAACACTTTAAGTCAGTGATCCCTGTGAATTACATGTTATTGCAAGTTGCTATAAGCACCGTGTTCTGTTCTCACTGGAGGATTTTCCTGTGCTTGAGGCGTTTCCTAACAGTGCTTCCATTATTGCATTTAGATTGCCATCCATAGGTCAGCCTAGCAGGGCATATCCCATTCATGGGCTATTTTAATGTTGATTCTTGTTTCCTCTTTTATTTATTTTCTTAAAGATATTCTAGGAATCTCTCAAACAGTCTAGGCAATTTTACCAATTGCTGCAGGTGTGCTCTTCTCCAGACCCATTAAAGGTAAGCAGCGATGGCTGGTAAGGTTAGTTCTTAAGCTGCAGATTTTAAATCCTCCCTTCAGTCTGCTCTTCATGAGTTTTAAATATCAATTTTTTCTTCCTCTTGTCAGACTTTTTAAGCTATTGCATTGGAATGAAGAGAGGAAGGCATGGATTTTTGAGGAAACATGTCTTTCAAACAGTACATTTGGCTTTTCTAGAACTTGTGTGAAATCAAAACCAATTGTTTCTCTGCCTTCTTGTTCCATACCTGCAGCAGGTCTGTCTGCCATGCTGCTCATATACTTTCTTAACACCTCCTTTGTATTTCCCAATATTTCTTAAGACATCCAGGTCATGCTTAGATTCTCCAGGAAGGAAGGATCTCAGCCTTTCTCATTGCATGCTGTTTGGATGCAAAGACAAGCAAGACAAGTCAAACTTAATGTGGGCCTGCAGCAGCCTATGCTGGATTTCATAGGCAAGTTTGGGAAGAGATGGGTCCTAATATTTTTAGGAAGAAATGTTGTTTCACATCGTGTTGGTTTTTTTGTGTACAGCTGCTGTACACTTTCTTTGAACTGGTATATGACAACATTAGTAAAACAAAACCATGTGCTTATAGTTTCCACTATCAACTGCTGGTAATACACACTCACCTCTTCTGGACATGTTTTGTTCCTAATTAGAGAGGAAGTCCTTTACAGAGCTTTTTTTTTTTTAAATTTATTTTTGTTTTTGCTGTTTTTATGTTTGCTTGATACCCAATACAATAGAAGTTACATTTCAGTGAAGGCTCCTGACACTGACAAAATGCAAACAATAAAGAGTAATAAAAATGCTTTTTGTTTTCAAGTTACACTAACATTTAACAACCATTCACTTTTTCCCTCTTTAATAGACCTGATTAACTGATGCAATTCATGCACATTCACTACATGCAGATGTAGTCCTAGTTCCAATAAATAACTGCTTCTCAACAAATCTTTTGCAACCTATTTTATAGGTGATTCTTGGTAGAGGTTTTTTACACTACAGGATTTTTGTGATTTGCTTCATTGCCACAATGTATTATGGCTAGGGGGAAAAGAGAGCTGGATGTCCTACTCCACAGGAAAAATATGAGCCTCCAACATCAGGAATCCATATAAGCTGTAACAACCACGTACAATATAAAGGTGCTGCCCGCATGCATCAGGAAAATATTTCAGACAGAGGTGGGGAAATGTGAGCACCATTTCATGAAGGCCTGAGAACAGCACTGTGCACTTGCAAGGCTATGTAAAATTCTAGACTGCAATGGTTAAGATGAGCTGAAACTGATGCTGAGAAGGGCTGACAGGATGATGGGAGGAATGGGATATCTATCATGCAAGAGAAAAGTAAGAGACCAGGGCTTCTTCAGCCTAAAAGAATGAAGAGGGGATATAATCATCAATAAATAGTTTCAGAGTTCATTTGGGAGAAGAGCTACCTAAGCAAGCTGTATTTGGAACAAGTGGAGATAAATTTGTTATAGCTAAGGGTAAACTGCAAATTATGAAGGTTATAATCAGTGAGATCCTGGAACTGCCACGGAGTACTGGAGCAGAGCATTAGCTACGTGTAAGATTCAGTACCTAAACTTCTTTAAAAAGGGGTATGTGAGATTTTGTGTGCTATAGCCCCTCTCAGGGCCCTGCCTATGCCCAAAGCTAAAACTGAATGGTGCCTAGACCCCTCCTAACACAAGGGTGTCTTGGATTTCAGACCCATATAATCTAAGCTTCAAACTTTTACGTTTTTGGCAGGACTAGAATTGCTAGAATTTACAGAAAAGCAAAGAAGGAAGAAACAAAAGGAAACAGAATTCATGCTTTCAAATATTTTTTTTTCAATTAAATACGAATATTTCAAATCCACGAGATTTTTGGAATTAGTAAAATACTTGGCAACAACTTGATTGCTGGAAAACAGTATGAAACACTGAATTGGAAGTCCAGTATGAAACTATTTTTATTAATGCATATATTCATATGTTTTTAGAGTTGATTTTTTTCAGGGCTGTGTACAATTGAGAGCTGAAGAAAAGAAGCTGCATGGTAAGTCTCCTTACTTGCATTGGGAAGTTTCTAGTGAATAAATGAGGAGGTTCCTATACAACAGAACGGGACAAATAAAGTAATGTTACAGCAATGATGTATTTACCTTATATAATGGGCCGTGACACAATGAACTCCTTCATATGACAGGGTCTCTAGCTAATGTACTAAATAAAATAATCCTATGCCCTCTTCATCTTTTTATATGTTTTTATATATATTTTTAAATGCACCTCTGCAAAATTAAGCCTGTTTTCCTGCTATAATCTAAATCTGCAGAAAGACAAATCCATCATTTTCAGTTGGCAAGTGAACATGTAGCTGTATACACAGCTACAAGACAAAGACAGTTTCTCTTAACCAATATCATGATTGTCTTGTGGGACCATGTCAGCAAAATGCCCTCCTCTTTGTTGTACTGGAAGACTCCTCCATCTCAGGACTTGCCACAAAACAAGCTTTAATCTTCAGAAGCATCAAGCTCGGAAGCAGGTGCTTGACCCAAACCACTTTTTTCCCTCCTCTGTTCCTACAGTCAGACGGCTCTGAGTAACTGTCTTGTACCGACCAGAACAGCCACAGGGCTACTTCAGTTTGCACAGGTAGAACAACAAGGTCGGGATTAAGAAACTGGCTGCATATCCTCTTACACCTCTGCTTCTGAACAGTCCTGGAGCACTCTGTGCTTTTCAATCACCCATGCCTCCAAGAAAGGAAGAGTTAAGTGGAATAAACCCAAGGCTGATAACATAATGTACCCCAAGATAATGTTCTGAGCAGAATCGACTGTCTTTTTAAAATTTAGGGAAGATTCATTTTAGCCAAGCATGATTCCAGCAGGCTCAGAAACCAGCCTCTTGGAGAGAAACTGGCAATGATCACTGCTTGGTAAAGCTCACTGAGTGGTAGAGATGCACAAATTTTCTTTAGTTATTTAGTTTTATACTAAACCAGCTATTATTTAGTTATATTTAGAATGCAATATTGCTTATTAGAAATAACCTTTACATATTCTTATGTGTGTCTAACCTAGCTGAACAATTCTTCACACAATACAAAAAAGTTCTCTGCTAAGCCGGGTTCTTCCTGCTGATAGCAAGTTTCCAGTATGACTGTAGAGGAGGGTTTTTTTTCCAAACAGAAATTCCTTCCCAACTATATAATCATTTTCTGCTGTGAATTATCTAACATATCTTTTGCTGTTTTTTTCCATTGTGTCAAAAGAGAAGCAAGGCGGTTTGTTGCCAGTGCCCTCAGAAGTGGTGTAAATGCTCATTGTCTCGCTAGCATCACAGATGCAGAGAGTGCCAGGGTCCAGCATCAGTGCGTGTAAGAGCCGAGCCCCATAAAACATTTAACTGAAGCGAAGCAATTAGCCCTCCATCGCTGCTCCCCTTCACAATAGCAAAAACAGCTGATGGTCCCTTAACTTGAAACAATGGGAGGATCTGCATGGGCTGGGTAACGCTTACAAGCAGAGTAACTCCTTCCAGAGTGGGATCGTGAGAAAGTAAAGCCCATAAATGGCCTTTCAGTGGATGAAGTCCTGAACAGTCTTTTATAATGTGAACTCATCACTCAGCTGTCTGTAGATGCACTTTCTTTAGAGACTCTCAGTTCAACTGCAGCATGCCAGCTTTTAGCAACGAACCATTCTGCTGAATAATCTTCTGTCTCAGAATTGTACTCGTCTCAATATTGATTTATTCAGCAGCATCTCTTCCTTCCAACTCTCTTTTACATGCATTGCCATGCTTGTACCTCTTCCTAATGATCTCAGAACAACAACCAGGGTTGAGAATATGACAAGAAATAAATGTTGCTTCTAGCAACACCAGTGAGACTTAATTTGATTAGGTACTAAGAAAAAAATGAACAAGACAATGAGCTCAGAAATTGAACTCCTCCACTTGAATCCAATAGTTTATTCTCTTTTGACTATTTTCTGCTCTTTCTAGTTTGGATCTTGCCATCACATCTCACCATTGGGTACCCAGAACTCAGCTAGATTTCTTCATAGCAACAAGGCCGTGTTCAAACAATGACCCCCTGCCCCACCCCTTCACAATGGGTACACAGTATTGTGTGTCACTTACCAACTAGGATGCTTTTAAGCATGTACCTTTCAGCAATAGTTCCTCACTCACAAGTATGAAACATTGAAATAAAGAGGATTTCATTAATGGCTAGACAAGCATGGTTGATTTGGGGAAAACAATGCACAACAAATAAAGCCATCTACTTCCTTCACTACCTTTGGCTACTACCTACCAAGTTGTCCACTGACTTGGTCCCCAGCTCATGCAGTGAATATTCCATAGGTAGCTATTCTATCAAACATCATTTCTCCTTCTGATGTATTCCTACAGTTTGGCACTAGTTGGGGTACTGTAGATCCAAAGCTTTTAAGTCTATCCAGGCAGGCCAGTTTCTAAAGCCTTCATTTTATTTCATGGCTGAGTTAAAAAAAAAAAAAAAAAAAAAAAAAAAGCTTTGCTCAATGCCATTACAGGCTGTCTACAATCATGTCTACTCATTAAAACCTTTACAACTGCTCTTACAGAGAGGTCTGCCCAGTACAGGATGCTGAGGACCATGGAAGGGCTTCACAGTCATGTAGGTGTAACTATTATGGCTCCCCAGAATGCCACTGGCAGAGTGAGGAATGAAAAACAAATGCAAAGGGACATATTTTTTATTACCCAACAGATGGTGGCAGAGAGTTCCTACCTTTCTGATTATCTGTCCATCTGGTGATCTGGGTAAACAGCTAAACAGATTAACTGGTTTTATGGGCATTCTTCTCTTCTTCACCAATAGATGGGAGCAGAGATTTTTCTACTCATGAAATTTTCAGGCCACAGCACTTACACATTTTTTTAGACTAGAATAGAAAAAAAAACCCACAACAATGACGATATAGCTCATTCATGTGTCCATAGGGAGAATTATATTGTTTAGTTTAGTAGCATAAAAATGAGGTTTGTAATGGGAGTCAAATGGAAACCAGGAGTCAGCACACATGAATTCTTTAACCTTAGAAATCTCTGTTTCAGTATCTAGTGCTGGTCACATTCATTTAAAACATTTACAACTAGTCATTACTTCCCAGATATAAGTGTATTTTGGTTGGATTCAAGCCTTTGGAAAAGCAAATAAACATGTCCTAACTCCCATTCATTTTTCTTGGGAGATCAAAGAAGAAAAGCTGTCCAGATGTAAATAGCTAAGCCTCTAATGAGATGACCAGTGCATTGTTTCTCTCTTGTATTCTAAGCATTTAAATTACAATATTGCACTTGAGATGCTCTGCACTTCTAAGCTGCACAGCAGAATCCAAACTAACACAAAGCACAAGGCAGACAAGTAACTTCAGCAATTACCTTTCACCATAGCTCTTTGACCTCTGGCCTTGCTTGTTCATCAAGGCAAGCCACATGCTTTGTTAAAACTATATTAATTGTGCCTGATACTTCTCTAAGGTTTGAGACATCAGCAAGAGCTTGTTTGCAAGAAGTAAAACCTCATGCATAGTTTATATTCAGGCTGACTTGACTATGCTAGAAGTGATGTCTGAGCTGGTTCTCCATATGCCAGTCTTGGAAATGGAAGTGGAGCATCCACACAGGTAATATCTGCATGATACTCTACTGTATTATGTTGCTCTTCACCATCTCAGGCTTTTCAGCTCCGTTAGTTCAAGAATCTCTGTTCTGCACTCCTCCTGTACTAATTAATCCCTGGATCCTTAACTGAGGCACTCAGGTTAGTACTGTCAGTCATTGTCCTTGCTGTCAGTGAGAGATAAATGTCTGGAGAGACACTGACAACTTGGTGTGCTGAGCTACCTTCTGACAGTGTTTTTGTACGGTGTGTACATGGATTCTGAGGCCAGCAGATGCTACCTTAGGAAGTCCAGCTGAGTGCCATGTTGAAATGAGATGAATCTGAGCTAAAAGACTTGATTTCTGTGGGCCTTTGATGAGGGGAGTACAAGTTAAGCAGTCAGGGCTGCGCATAAGGATGCAGGACAATGGGGCTAACTGTAAAGTCATTCCATCATTTTCCCTAGTACCTCTTACTCATAGCTCATTTTTCAGTTCCTCTATAGGTTGCAAGCAAAATGAATGTTCTTCTGGCAGTCTCCTGTTAAATGGAGCCCTGAAGTTACTGTCCGAGTTGAAGAGTTTATATAAGATGCATCACATTCTTCCACGTGGTGAGGTTAAAATTCTGCAACCTGTTTTAAAACCTGCTTTTCTATTCATGAATTTCTCTACCCTGCAGTTTTTAGGTGAGTGGTGCCAATAGAAGGTAGTAGTCACTTTTTCTTGAAACTCTGTTTGATTCTGCCCTGGCAAATTAAAAGTTTTCATACAATCCTGTATCACCTCTCAACTGTAAACAGATAAGCAACATCTCAGGGATGAGGTAAAACTTCTCCTATGGCCTCAGCCCTGTAAGCAGCGCGTGGCCCAGCGCGCTGCTCCGCTCCGCAGTGGCACGGCCACGGTTAGGCGGCCTTGCACAGCGCCTGCTGGCACACCAGGGCCAGCACAGGGCTTGATTTTTCACTTGGTTCCCTTTAGAATTTTCCATGAGGTATTTCTATTATTTATTCTGTATTTAGCTAAACTGTTTCACTCTCCCTTTTTAACCATTTCCTTCTTTAAATTAGAAGTGTTTTTAGCACTTTTTCTGAGCCCACAGTTTCCTTGACCCACTAAACTTCCAAAAGGCTGATCTCGTCTCAAGATGGATTTTGGCAGTGAGTAGCATTTCTCAGCTTTTTTACGTCATTTGCTTTGCTCTGGGGTGCAGATCATTCCAGATCCCTTTCACAATAGGACTTCTCTGAAGCCCAGGTCTAAAATGATTTTTTTTCCCCCTTCTGGCAGTAATCCTACCATCCAAACACCGTTGGTCTTAACTAGCAGAGCTAGTGTAGTAGTTGTCAGGAGTTCTGAAATGAGTAGAAAAAAGGAAGTCAGCCAACTGCATGCCAAGGAGGAGGTCTTTGGAAGTTAATAAAAATCCTGATTTGGAGTTTGGGTATGTTCCTAATTTACTCAAGCCACTTCTTCCCTCTAGTACTAAACTCTATTAAAAACAAACTCTTCTTCCCCAAATTATCTTCTAACTTTTTAACAATAACAACAGCTTTTCTGAAATGATAATTTTTCTTACTGATTATTTCAATTTTAAAATTAAAACCTGATCCTGCAACAGGGAGCAATACAGTTTTATAAGTGGGTAAGGGGCAAGTTTCTCAAAATTACCATAGAATACACCTGATTAAGATGTGGTAGTGGTTCAGTACTTAATACTGTGTACTTAATACTGTGTACCCAAACTGAGCTGCCTAAAGGTGAAGAGTAAAAGATGAAATATACTTTTTTCATCCATTGTTGAAAAGAGAGAAATAGGTACCTCTGGAGAACTAACTATGTCAGAGCCAAGGCAGGAAGGGATCCTCTGTCCTATGGGGGAATCTTTGCCTTGCCATTCAATTAAGATAAAGCTGAAGCAAGCAGCTTAGTCTAGATGCCCAGCTTAGGTGAGGTGCATCTTGCCCCCAGTTATGTGGCATATGAGATGGTTTTGTTGGTGGTGGTAATGTTTGGTTTGTTGTTTGAATTACATTTTCTATTAAAAATATCAGCGCAAGCGTCTATCTTAAATTGGTGCATAAGGCAAACGGCTGACGACAAGTCCTTTTGACCATGGTGTAAACTGAAGTTTGCAGATATTGGCAACTGGCCTGCATTCTTGAAAAGAAAAGAATCCAACTAATCTTATGGTCTTCTTTTCATACAGACATGATCTATGAGATAGAATTAGCACATAACATTCAAACCCTTAACAAAAGTCTTTGTTTTTTTCCTGGGCTTCAATTTATTCAGCACTGCAGAGGAGTATGGCTTCTATTACACATCAAAAGTGTTTCACAAGGAAATACGTTGCTCCAGATTGTTTATATTAAAGCCACATATATTCTATCAGTGCTGCCTATCTTCTGTGCCTCTCTTGATCTAGAAGCAAGAGAAGCACAAAAGCAAATCAAAAGCGTAGCTTGTGTGAATATGCTGACATATTGCCACTGAGTCTCTGGATGAGAGCTGCTTACCCAGTGGAATTTGTAGCTTGGCAGCACCGACTTCCACTAGAATTCCACAAAGGCATTCCTGTTGCTCTGCAGTCCAACTGCAGCCTCAAGGCCCAAGCCATGATTTGTGGTGAGTGCATTTTGCTTTGACAGCCCAATGTCACTTTGTTTTTACATAATCAGCCCTTTCTGTTCTATCTGTTGGCTTCAGATAACAGCAATGAAAAACATTTTCAAGTGGAACTGTCTCTTTTGCACTTTCAATAAACCTCTAATTATGTCCTTCAAGGACAGATTTGCCAGTAGTGAAAAATAAGGCAAATATCTGCAAGCTGAAGTGACTCAAAGCAAAGTAACGTGTACCTTCACTGTACTAGCGTTTTGTTTGGGGAACCTTTCTATCTGGATGAGCAGCAGAAACAGGGAAGCATTTTAACCTGTGAAAACTGCCATGCCTTTATCTATAAACCACTGATAGGATTTTTATGTGGAGCCCTAAAGAGAACAACATGCAGGGCATCTTGCCAAATTCAAGAGCTCTGATGTTTGAGTGCAAAATAAAATAAACTCAGGCATTTAAGCTCATTCTTGCAATGTGCCTGATGGCTGATCCCATGGCACGTACCCCAGCCACATGCATTGTGTCAGCTCTGCCTCACGTGTACCCTTAGGCTGCCCTGAGTACAACAGCTCTACTGCTATGATACTGCTCATGGCACCTCCTCTACAAAAGGGAAGGTAATTAGCAGAGAAATGACTATTGGGGCAGCTAGAAAGTAGACAAGCAGTCTCAGGGGTTTCAGTTCGTTGCATCATTGTCTTCAAACCAGGGACTAATCTTCCCAGACCCCACTTTGTAGCTGTTCCTTTCTTTCTTTCCTACCCCCCACCCCTTTTTTGCTGAAACTATGGCTTATTCTGATTCACTTTATTTCTTTCTTTTTAAAGGGCTATAGGGCAGCCTTACTGTTGCCAAGGATATGGTAAATGCATGTGACATCATGCCATAGAAAACAATCAAGTGAGTCACATTCATTCTTGGTTTAATGATGCTGAAATCAGTAAAGCTACACCGGGAGCTACACTTATAAGGTATGAAATTACAGAAGGAATTTTCTTTAAGAAAAGTGCTGTTAAAATAAATTTCAGGTAGAAGTATAGAGTTTTAACTTTTAAAATACTTGTTTCTGAAGGTTTTATTGCCAATCTCAAAGCATAGCACAGATCAGAAGCAGTAAACATATGCTATTTTGACAAGAAATCAGCCGGCAACATTGCAGACTGGAAAATACTGTTTTTCTTTTCCTAATTGCACAGAGCCTTTTAGAAGACAAAGTATCTCCAGTTCTCAAAGGTATCACTGTTTTACCAAAATTTAATTAATGAAGAATAATATTTTGGCAACTGGCAAAAACACCTCTGTAGGATGTGGAGTGTTAGCAAGAGATGGAAAACTGCCTCTGTAAGCAGCTGAGCAGCTCGGGGCCAGACTCCCGGACCATTTGTATGCACGGTTGCCCTTGGGCGTGAAGCAAGGCACGCAGCCGCACGGGGCAGCGAGGGGCGAGCCCGATCCTGAGCAGGTCCGGAGCCACAGGGCTCTGTCCCAGCACATCTTTTGGACTTGAGTTTGACTCACGGAAATGTAAGCAACTTTAAATGGGCAAATAAATAGAGGAGATCTCTCTGAGAATGTGGTAATGAAATTCAAGGTATGCTAGCTATATAAATAAATAAATAAACAAACAAAGAAATAATCTGTGTTTGAGTTTGTCTAGACTCAGCCTAGGATTCAGAATGAGGTCTCTCCATTTGAAGTTATTTGGGGGGTTCTAGAATTCAAGAGTGTGGAGTGATCAGATCCAGTGTGCTCCAGTAGCATGGCCCAATGTCCTGCACACTCGGCGGCATGGCTATGGAAAGGGGAAGTAGTTCAAATTACAGTGAGTGTGAAGAACTTAGCACTCAACAGCTCCTGTCTCAATTACTAGCTGCAAAATGCCAACACCGCCGTCCTCTGAGAATACTATCAACTAAATGAGGCTTAATTAATTAGTGTCAATAAAGCAGATGTGGCAATTATGGAGGAAGTAAATAAATGTACATGTTGTAAATTATTATCTTCTTTGCAAAGGATTTGTTTTGAAATCTCTGTGGCCTCACAAAGCTATTATGAACACCATTGGGGAACACTCAGAGATAAACTGCAAATTGCTGAAGAAGCAATGCATTTGTATAAGTTTATATTGTAGGAAACCAAACAGCAAGGAAACCTTTTCATTATCCCACCATGGACTTGATGGTAAAATACACACTCAGACTTTAATATCGACCTCATACCACATCACGTGAAACACGTAAGTTACCTGCTTAACTTTTGGGGGGATTATTTCAATTGTATTACACCTGGCCCTTCCACTGAGGGTTTTTCTTCTGTCAAGGTCTCTTTTCTATAGCACCAGAGCAGAAAATAAGGAGGCTATGCTACTCTGAGCTGTTTCATATGCAAATAGTAATCGAGTGTGTATTCACTGCAGTTGATTTTGATCTGATTTGATCTCATTTTTGTTGAGAATCAGGTACAAAATTGCTAAATGTAGGTTAGTAACACTGATTGTAAACAGTGTTCCCTGATATAAATACAGACAAACACTCAGAGAACATCCCTCATCTCAGGCAAACAGGACAATTTTTATAATGTCAGGAGGTACCAACACAAGGTAATTGCTAATCCTGGTCACAGGATGATGCCAAGAGAAATAAAGGGGGAAAAAAACATGGGCATGAATAAATGAAAGGTAGGACATGAAGTTACTATATATAGCTCTGCACTTGTTATCTGTAATGCCTAGATGCTGTTCTGAAAAAGAAATTTTGAGCTATACTAGCTGGTATCTATGAAACTTTTGGCAACTTTGGAATGCAGGCTTCTCAGAAATTAAATCTGTTGAGGCCTTTCCATAGGCCAAGACAGCTGAGCACCTCCTCTGCAAAGGGCTGGCAATGGGCTGTGCACAGTGCATCTTTAGGGATGTGTGCTGTTCCCTGGCAGGGGTGGCACCAGGAGTGTGTTGTCCTACTGGAATGAGCTACAGCTGGATTTTCAGTTTCATCCATGACCTTTGGGTGTATGTGCTGCTCTGTTTGCTCTCCCACAGGAAAGATTTAAGAGTAAATATATCTCTGTTTTACAACAGTGCAGGAAGTTGCTAACCTCATGAGGTAGATGAGTTTGGTTTCTATTCACAGATCGGCACCTTTTTTTTTGCCTATCTCAGGTAAAGCAATTTGTGTCTCAGTGAATAAATGAACAGTAAAATGAGTAATGAGACAAGCAAAGATGAAAACTAGTGAAAACTTTAAATATAACTTCCCAAAAAGAGGAAAATGCGTGAGTGAGAATCGGAGAGTCCTTTCTGAGCCCAGCTACGGCTTAAGAAACCCTCAGAACTGTTTGGGCACCTAAAGAAGCTGTGGATGATCAGTAGATGATCAGTAGTTTTTCAAAAATACCTGGGCAGCCTAAGAGGTACCTGAGGAGGCACTAACATGACATCATGGCAGTTGCTTTTCACCTCTCAAGTATCTTTGAACATCTCTTCCTCATGCTTTATACAGGTAATGGCAGAGTTACACAAGTAAAACAGACACAAGCCTGTCTTGCATTAAAGTTTTGGTCCGCAACTTAAGTGGGCTTGATTTTTCTTGGATTTATAAAGTAAAAGTTTTAAAAGCATTTCTGATATCTACTTTTTAGATCTCTCAAATTCGGCCTTTTTAAAAGGATAAAAGGCTTTTTTTCCACTCCTTTTTCTTCCTCATAAAAGACAAATTAATTTGGGGGCACATTTTAATGCATTTTAAAAGAGTTTTTATAATACAATTTTGCCAGATGTCATTCTCAAACTATACACAGTTTTCTATGAACAGAGCACCTTTTCAGGCAATATGAGCTTTACATTTAATAGTCAATGTTTTATATAAACAGAGAATATGAGTGATTTTCTGGATTTAATGCACTGAAAACTAACCAGCTCTCTCTCTATAACATCATTGCCAGTGAGGGCTCCTTTTTCAGAATTTTGTTTTATATTTTCCATAGCACTTCAATGAGTCAGAATTCCCATGATTAAGGCACTGGACTGAATGAAAAACCATGACAACAAAACCTGAACATTTTCCTTGTTTTCAAAGACAAACAGGTGATAGCTGGGGTCAGACTGTATGACCTCAATTTACATGGGAATTTTTATAAGGAAGTCCAGTGACTGTAGAGTCACTACAGGATTGCAGGATCAAAGAATATTTGTCACTGCCAGCTATAGTAGGAAAGAGTCACTGTGGCCCTGCAGGTCCTTCACAGAAAGTTCCATTTAGGGGAGATGAATCCCAGTCTGAAATCCAGATTTTGAAACATATGTCTGTGTTTGACCCTACTGATTCTCCTTAAACATGTGCCAGTTTTCAGGGGAAATACCAATTTCAGTATGACACTTCTGTCTGAAAATTACAACTCTACTTTGATGTGTATGTCTATAAGAGTCCATGGAGCTTTCGGTAACATAAGTAGTAATGTGGGTCAACTTTCTAAGGCTTGTACTGTCTTTCAGTTTCCTTGTCTATTTGCCTCATTCCCTATCTTCCATGTTCATCAAGAGCATGCTTAGGTTCATAAAATCAATAATACTAACCTCATTAAAAAAAGGCAAAAAAGCCAGCCCCCCCAAATATTCAATGAATGGGGTTATTCACAGACTTTGGTTTAGGCAAGTACTTGCTTAGTGACTTCAGGAAACAACCTCAGTGTTCCTAGCTTAGCCTGTATTTGAATGCCTCTTCCAACGAAAGTCTAAGGGAGTTTTTAAAACAGTGAACCAGTTACTATCATCCTACTATCATAAAACTATCATCCTCCTTGAGTTTTTCTCTTTGATTTTTTTTTTCCAAAAATTTTGCCCCCAAAATCCCTCATTTTCTTTTGGTGGTCTGCACATGACAAGCTTGAAACAAACTGGCTAAAATTTGGCTAGACTGGAAAAGGTCAAAATGAGGTTCTGAGGGCAGTATGGTGGCAGTCTTTGCTCCTGGATCCATAATGAGCGAAACAAGCTCCATCAACATGTCTGCTACATGTGACTTAATTGGCTGGTTCTCTCCAAGAAAAAGCAGCAGCATTGATTCACTGCACTGTATAAATGTGTTTATAGCTTGGCACTAACACACTTAGGCTCACTTTTTTTTCCAATGTAGATTTCAAGTAAGCGCTTTGCTCAAATGAGTCTATTAACTTGAAAGTGCCTAAAGCTAAAACTGAATTAAGGGAGGCAAGCTTTGGGAGTTACAGCCCAGGACAGCTGGAAAGGGCTTCTGGAGTCTTCTTTTGGTCCACATTGTGACTAATCTGTAAGCATCACTGGTAGAAAAGTAATGAAATAAGTAAAAGCAAACCTGGAAGGATACATTGTTTTGGACCAGGTTGCCTGTAACTTTTGCTGGTGCTTCACACCCACCTAATTCCATAGATTTAGTAGACAACCCTTAGTGTGAAATTAGAATATTACCCATTCATTCTTTCTTTATATGAATTTAATTTTAAATAATCACATTTCCTCTCTGTTTTCTTGTGTGCTGTGCTGGCTTATATTAAATTGAGAAGAAGATCATCTAACAGTGATCCTTCCAGCCGTGTGTTTCATGAGCCCGCTTGGTGTCTGGTGGTTTAAATAACTGGAACGAAGCTGCCCCTGTGCCAGCCTGGGGCGCGCACAGGGCTCTGCAGCGCTGCCCGGGAGCTGCTGCAGGGCCCTGCCTCTGCTCTGCGCCTGCTGCCTCACGGGCAGCTGCAATTACCCTCCCTACAGGCTGCTTTAATCAAGCAGAAAGTTGTAGCGGACCCCTAAGTACGATCCATAATTACCTCTGCCAGTTCAAGATTCAAACTAGTTGTTATTGCTTTGACTTTATCTGGAATTAAACAAACAAACAAACAAAATGAACCCCCTTAGTGTCTAAGGAGAGGAAAATGATTTGTAGAGATCAAAATTAAATTGAGGTGAACTTTAGGACTAGCAGCAACAGTGCAGGGATAGTGCCTGGCAACTGAAAGCCATAGTGCAAGCTTTTGCTTAGACATTTACAATGTAGAAAGTAAATTACATGTTGGAAGGCACCGTGAACATGCAATTGTCCTGCATAAAACTCCGTGCATAGTTCTCAGGTAGTGTGCTCTGCCTATCTTGAAGTCCTAGCCTTGTTTAAACTATGGCGAAACATAAAGCCATTAGAGGATACCAGTGAATCTGGCTGATATTTTCTGTCTCATCCTAAGCAAATAATACCTTAAAATTTCTTAAGATTTAAATGCACAATTTTTTTCCTGTGAGTTAGGTGGTCATTATTACTATCTGCTTTAAAATTTTGTTTGTTTGTTCATTTTTGAAAATAAGTTCCCTTTTGCTTTTACTGTTATCCCTAGTATTCAGTTATTTCATGTGCATATAGGAAATGAAACACCAAAGAAAAACATTTCTATAACTTACTGAGGGAAGAAAAAAATACAAGTGGCCATGTCACGGGGTAAGAACTAGACACATTTCTGTGATATGTTTGCTTTCTTTTTTTTTTTCTTTTTCCCTAAGGAGTTTGTTCATAGTTTCTGGTGGATAATCAGGAAATATCTTCTGATCTGTAGCTGCCTGGAGATACACTTTTCTAGAAGAGATTTTGAGTGCAACATTATCACAAATTATAGATGGATTTGAGAACGCACTGCTGCTCTGTGAATTGGACACTACACTCTGTGCTCTGCCATACATACAGAAAGAGGCCTGATGATTATTTTTGGTGTCAGTGTCAGTCAGTTTTTTGTGTCAGTTTTGTGTCAGTCAGATGACTGAAAAAACCTTACCGGTGTACCAAGGTCAGGATGTGATGCATCATTCTCTACTGAGATTAGTTCATGTTGTCTTGTTTCTGGACAACAGCCATCCAAAAGAACTGCAAACATTAAGAAGGGATGTAGGTTTTAATTACCAGTGTAATGTGTTCACAATACCTTATAATAAATTGAAAGTGCAAGCCTTTGCACAGTATCTAAATTTAGGAAACAGTATTTTAACTGCACAGAGGAGGTGCACTAAGTCTGACCCTCTTTATGGAGATTTTTGTGTCTGCCTAAAAGCAATGACAGCAGAGCAGCTAAAAGCCAGGAAACAGTCAAACCAGACTCATGTCTGAACACAGAAAGAGGAGCTGTGTGACACAGGCAGGGAGCGAATTAGTGGACTGAGTCGTGACTGAGGGAGACTTAGGGACTGCAAGACGGAAACCATCTCCTGTGGTTGGAAACCATCCTCCTTGGATGGAGCAACATGACTTAGAACACTTCTTGTGAGAAAGCAGGGTTGTTTCAAATACACCTGGTAATAATAACATTTTTTTCAAGACAAAATATGTGGTGACCTCTGTATTTTGTACATCCACTTAGGTTGCTCACCATTAACCAACTTTTTCTTTTTTTCCTTTATGGCCTCAGTCTTAGGCAGTGCTGCTAGTCCCATTTGTCTTAAATTTTATGTCTTTGCAGGAAAAAGAAAAAGGTGCCTATATCTGCCTTCAGTAGATATGCCCAAGGGCTCAAAACAGAGACATGGAAAAAGAAATGGCCATAGCTACTGCCCTGGCTCTTGTGTAGCTGTTGGCTTTCCCCTGTGTTCAGGTTAGCCTGCTGTCACTTCACAGCGTATCCAATCTGCTGAAACGAGATTGATGCAATAAGCTAACCCCCCACCTTATATTTTGTAGGCTTTATCACACAGGATTTTTGTTTTTCTCTGACTGGCCACATTTGCTCTTTGCCTGGCTCCCAAATTTCCCACTGAGGTTCAGCATGAGTGTTTGATTAGCCAGCGGCGAGAGGCCGAGGAGCCCGGGAGAGCCGCGATTGCAGCGGAGCTCTGCAGCTCACTGTGTGTGATCTGAGGTAAATTGTTCTCTCAGTCCCACATTCTTTTATGGTTGTAGAAATAATAAATTGCATCCCAGGAGGCTATTATGAAATTTGCCTGTTATGTTTAAAAGGGCTGTAGACTCTCAGCTGCAAGGATGTTTTGCTTCCTGCAGTGTATCCATGTCCCCTCTCTCTTTCTATGGTGTAACTGATACCTCGATATTAAAGAAGTGGTGTTTCTTTTTGTTGTTTTTTGTTTTGCTTTTAAACTCGGAAGTCAAGAGAACAGTGCGATAATTTTACAGTTGCCATTAAAACAGTCAATCACAAAGGTTTTAACATACTATCCCTTGCTCTAGAGGAAAAAAATGTTGTCTGCTGCAATTCACAAACTCTATTAACAACTAAAATACTAGATGGATCTTACAGAGATACAGCGGCCGTGTGTAATCAAAGGAGAACTCTGTGCTGCTCAGCCCCGCTGTCTCGTGAGAATCCCAACGCGGGAGTGCTGTGACCTTCACGACGTTTGGGCCCCGGCAGCCCGCCGCGTTACCTGCGATTTCGTCATTCGTGAAAAATCAAGGCAACAATTCTGCAGAACAGGCAGTCCAGTCATACAGAAATTCACCACCAGGTATCTGGTCTAATCAAAATATACATATTCTGCCTGGAAAACAACCTGAATAGTTGTGATGGAAGCTGAATGTTTCATTTGCTCTTTATATTTTCATCCTTTTTTTTTTGGTTTGATTTTCCTCCCTTTTCTTTCTTTGCAATTGCCAAGGAAGCATCTGCGTGTTTTATTAAACAAATGTTACACATTAAAAACCTATTGCTGCCTGCCAGAAAGGAAAATGGCTTCTTATTGTACAAAACAATTGTAATTGCTATTGCTGTCTTATTGCAAGCTATGTCCTTAAAAATGATAGGGACTTCTTTAGTAGCAACTGATTCTGATGAAAAGCATTTTAACTGAAGTAGAAAATTAACTGTTCAACTTTAGGTTCTTTCAGACAGCATAATACCACTGTATTGTGCTCTCAGATGTGCTACCATCACTTCAAGGAGAAAGTATCTAAGGGATAGAATAGCAATGCTTTTCCATGTCACATTCTTCTGCTTGTTTTGGTGTTGCAGTTAGTAAATGTTTAGCTTGGCCAAATACAGTGAGGTACTGAGAAAGTGTCTGTCAGACAAACTGAAACAACATTCTGTCATAATTCGTATTTCATTTTATGTATGGGCCTTGCAACAGGGATGACTCTGACTCTAAGTTGTTATTGCCTCTAACTGCATGTCTACAGAAAAATCAGTCCCTAGTTACATTTGTAACAGCTATTTTGCACTAACTCCCCATGTTGGCACTGTTATTCCGCACATGTTCTTTTCCACAGAGACTTTATTTTGTTTTAAACTGTATTGCACAAAGGCTGCTGTTGTGCAGACCAAGAAAGTTCATGTTTTGGTTAGGCACAACCACCCAAGTTTCCCTGCACTCTTCTCTGATGTTAAATGAATTCCCTGGGCAGGAAGCCCTCGACCTCGTGCGTGGTAAGTGTATGTCTGTGGGGCAGGAAGCAGTGCGGTGCAGACACAGCCCGGAGGCTGTCGGGGCAATGACTCCAACCTGCTCATCATGCTAGCACAGCTGCCCTGCTTTTAGTAACACAACTAGTGCAAATATTGTAATAGCGCCCACCCTTCATGACTTTGCGGTAATCTGTGGAAAATGTGGAAATTCAAACTTCCTACTGGGTAAAGGTCTTTTTTCAGGGAAGGATCTGGGAGTGCTCTGGTCAGAAATATCCGCACATATTCTGAATGCTCTAGCCTTTCAGTAGCAGAATCTCTCTAAGTTCGACCTTTAAGCTATATTGAGGGACTACAAAGTTGCTGTTGAATTGCAGATCTCAATTTTTAAAAATATGCTTCTAATTGTTAAAGTGGGAAGGGCTTAATCCTTTAAGCAGACTTCCAACTTAAAAAAAAATCAAATCATTTAATACCTTCTTTTTCCAAATTACTGATTTGAAAAAAGCAAACTCAGTATTTTCTGTTTGATACTAAGAAATATCAAAATACACTCCAATGTATAGAATTTTGACTAGTTTTTAAAAGAGAAATCCAGGAACAATCAGATTTGTCTGGTTTTCTTGTTGGTCCTATACAAGGAGCAATGACCAGTAATGCTGGTCACTCTGGGCTTTTTCCAGAGGGCTGATCCTAGATATGAACTGAATGTAACAGCCTTACAGTAGGGTAATTTGGATAATGACTAAATTAACAAATCTGCACAGTGCTACTTACTAAGTTTTCAAGGGTGTGATGATTTGGCCAAGCCAAATTTCAAGAATCTGAAAGCCAAGTTCCTAGAATCTCATTGGCAAGAGAAGAGACTAATACAGGCATCATTTATAGAAAGTGGCTGTGAAGAATTTGTCCCTGCCCTCCCACTGGTGAGAAATTTCAAACTACACCGTATAGCACTGGATGGTGTTATATCACATCGACCGTAACTGAAAGTAGCGGAGGAACTTGTCTTTATTAAGACTGATCTTCCATTAATAGAATATAAATATGACTGAGTGTAATGGCTTAAATCTGTGACAGCCACAGTTTTGCCAGCAGTGGATTTCCATCCATTTTCAGCAGGGGATTTGGAACACTGGCTGAGTGCAGAATATTTAACATGACACAGCTTGTGCGTCTTGATTTCCTGTGCATACATGCACCGAGTGATGAGCTAAGGTTGGGAAAAGCTTTATTTTTCCACCCTTCTCAAGAAAAAGTTAAACAGGAATTCTGCCTGTTACACTTGGTGTGTCAGGTACTTTGCAGAGTTCCAATAAAGACACTTCATCACCTTCACCATCACACCTCATAGGCCCTTGTTAGCTCTTCTCTTTTTATGGGCTTGTAGGTAAGAAGGCTCATCTTGCTTAAGTATCCCTAAGGCTACCAGCAAGAAAATGTTGAACCGTATATGAAAATGCCTGAATATAAAACCAGATGTATATGTTCACCTTGGGGATAACTGCATTATGATACAAGGTTAAACTCTGCTCCAGTTCTATTAATGGCAATGCAAAACAATCCCAGCAAACCCAGCAGAGCAGATCTGAATTTACACCAGGCTAAAGGACGTCAGGATCATCCTATGATTATCATCAGGCCTCTCACAATCACATTTTCACTTATTCCTTGTGGGTCATGACTTGTTGGCAATTTCCTGGATTTCAATTTGAAACACAGAGGTTTCATGTATGAGCTTGTATCTATCACGTGGGTGCCTGCCTTGCCCACACGCTACATAATGATTCCTTTTCTTTAAATTACATGTGATATAAGCTATAATAGGGATGCCTACTCTTTTTTTCTGTTTTTTTTTTGGCTTAGAGCAATATCCACATGGTTCTGATTTTAGTTTCTGCATTCCCTTCATTGCTTTTGTAACACTGCCTCAGCAAATATGGATGAGTGCTCTTGGGTGAACTTCATTTTACTCTACAGCTCCAGTCTGGGTTTTTAAAGCTACTTTAGGCTGAACAAATGCAGAAGATACTGACAATTTTCAAATAGTTCAAAGGTTTTGATATGTAAACACTCAAAAAACCTGAGTATTATCTGGAACTAATCCAAATGTCCTGAAAACTTCTCCAAGCCTTGCATGTCCTTATCTTTCCTTATCTTCCATAGGAGGACAAGGCAACTCCTGATAGTGGCCAACAGCATTACCTACAAGAAGCAAACGTGCACTTACTCTGGCCACTGGTAGAAGACATCCCAGGGCTAAATAAATGGGTATCCATTTAGCAACTAAAGTACCTACTCAGAATAGCAGAGGGCACATGTGGCCTACATATGGGTGTCTGCAGGACCCAGCTGAAGCAGTGGGTGTCCCTCAATTATCTTGTTTGGAAAACTTTTATGTTCTAATGAGTCATTAAAAATTTGATCATCTCTAATTCTGCACAAAATCACATGATGATTAAAAGCAAGAGGAACAGAGCCATTACCAAAAAGCCAGCTGGATGGCGAGTTGCTCTGGAAGGCATTAGCAATGACAGACACCAGGGTCTGAAAACCAGGAGCTGAGAAAGCAGCAGATAGCAATAGGAGTGAAGGGCTACCCTGACAAGAAGCCACCTGGCATATAAATAACCTTAACCTGGCATATTTTGATGGTACCATGATTTTTTTCTCCATCACTTTTGAAGGAAAAAAGGAAAAAAAAAAGGGGGAAAACAGTCAAGTCATTTCAGTATAAGCATGGAAAACAACTGGCATCTTTCCTAAAGCCTTGTAAAATGAGTTGTAGCTTGACAGAATTAAATTGGCTGGATTATAGTATCCTGAAAAATTAGATGCTTATAATGGGAGTGTTGACAAGCCCTTTACTGCAGCGACATAGCAGTGCCCATTTGGAAAATGAAGCAAAACTCCTGGGAAATAATAAAAGAGCATTTCAGTCATCTTGTGATACAAATATGATTTTTTTCAGGTTATGCAGAAATAAGCTGGAAGCCCACAGAACAACATCAAAAAAAAAAAGAAAAAAAGAAGAAAAAGAAATGAAAAAAAGAAAAGAAAAAATTGACTGACTGATGTTGCCCAAATGGACCTGACAGGAAAAGGATGGGAAGCAATAGGAAAGTTTCTGTGTAGCTAAAGTTCATGAAAACCTCATTCTCCTCTCTCTGTTTTTTGCCGTCTGGTGACAGACACAAAATGAATTCAGCTTTGCCTTAATCCTTTCACCTTTATTTAGAAGAAAACCATTATGACTTTAGATCCACAACTTACTGAGGTAGAATGTTACAACAGCATTTATTTACACAATTGTGTTATTTTTCACTAGTCTGTGGCTATATTCTGTGGAAAACCAAGCTTTTTGGTCTTTATTTTCTAACAGTTATGCATAATAGAGTCCATTCATTACATAGACAGCTTCCAATTTGAATTACTGTAAATTAAATTCAAGCAGTTTCAATGAAATCTGTACAGAACATCCAGATTTAAACTAATCTGCATTAGGAATTTGGCATCATACTGTAATTTGACTCCTCAAATGCACTAATGTCTGAATGAAATTTAGAAAACCATTCCCTTCAGCTCCCTGTATTAATTCCCAGCTGAACTCCATCCTGCTTTCTGCTGACATGGTCAGTGTGTGATGCGTAACCATGGTTAGTGAAAGGCTTGAATAAATATACCCAAGAATTACCACTCTCGTGTGTACCTTTTATATTATTTTGCTCAATATTTCCAACAGTTCTTCAGCTGTTATTTTCTTTGCTTCATAAAGCGAATTTAGTGAAAGAATGTTGGAGAAGATGAAGATTTAAATTTATTATTTGTTGAATTCTTGTGAACAATAAGGCAATCTTTTAGCAATTCTCATGAACATGGTAAATTTAAGATGGTAACTGGCATTAAAAAGACTATGGATAGAAGTCAAAATTAAGACTTGAAAAGTCATAAAACATAAAATACAGGGAGAATTCAAGTAGCGACAACTTTTCTTTCTTGAAGGAGATCATATATTTCTGTTTTCATTGAAATTGCTTGACAGTGTATGGAGGGAATGTATTATTTTTAACAATTAGTCTGCTACACATGGTGGTCTCCTAAGCAAAACTACAAGCCTAAGAAAGTAAAAGATCTGAGGCAGATATTGTCACCATGTTAAATCACAGAGTATTGCTTAATGCCAGTATTTCTCTTCAGTAGAAATACTGTACCCTAGCATCCCTAATTAGTTTTCTCTTAAA
>JAUBOD010000658.1:3205790-3217940 GCA_032353885.1 Nothura maculosa | reverse complement strand
GATGCCGGGAGACATATTAAAGACCACCTCAACTGACTCAGGGCCTGTCTTAAATAATCACATCAAAGAAACCAATACTTTATTTAAACAAGAGCTGTTATCCCATCATTTAGGAAAAGCTGACTAATAATGTTAATAAGTCATCCTGAAAATGTGTTGCACATGATCTACTGTTGTCAATCTGAGTGTTTCATGGGTCCCAGCAGCTTATGCCTCCAGGTGAATACAGCTGGAGTGCAGTGTGTGCTGGTTGTGCCTTCTCCTCTGCCTGACAATCAAACCACCTATCTCTTCTTGGGGTGAGTGAACACCTCCCTTTTCTCTTTTCCTAAATCATGTTTTGGAATGTTAAATGTTTCCTAAACCATGTTTCAATAAATATTAGAAAAGAAATGGAATTAAGCTTGCTGATTATTTTTTGAGAAACTTCTCTCTAGGAGTTGGAATAGCTGACGCCACGCACTAGCTATGTGAGTGAAGTCCTCAAGCTAGGAAATGACACCGCACGCGCCAGGGCTACCAGTGTCACACCGGGGCTTGCTACCCCATTTCACAGCGAAGCCATGCCGCTCTTGAGCTGTCCTGCTTGGCTTAAGATTATTATATCAAAGCTAGTCTGATATTAAATGAAGTAAAACAGGCCCTTTATTGCCAGACGATCTCAAGGGCTTTTCGAAGCAGGAGGGAACAAAATGACAGTTAAGGGATCAGGAAGGCCTGCCCTGAGCACAAGGGTAAGTGCTGAGGCAACCTCTGTGTGGAACAAGTCACTGTGCAGCAATTTCTCTAATGCACCCACTCACAAGGCTACCTCTTCAAGGCAACTTCACAGAGTTTCTGCCCCTGCCATTTCTAAAGAAGTCTGGGGTCTGCTAAACATGAGACTTCCTCCTCACGCCCAAATCACTTTCTGTTCATTAAGGATTACTTTTCTCCAGGTTGCATTCATGTGAAAGCTTATCACAGCTCTGATTCACTTCCATACACATCATTTTTCAGTACTCCGATATCTGCCTCCAAAAGCAGCCTTCCTAAGGTACAAATATTTAACAGTGAGTGCTGACACTGACATATGCACGGAAGCTTTCTGAATTTATTTTTGTTCTATCACGTTTTCTAAATCTAAACCATTTCTGAGTTAGTTTATATGCTTTCTTCTATAAGAATCAAAAATGTTAATGCATGAGTTCTTTGGCTGGCTTTGTTGTTAGAGAAAGGAAAGGTCTGTCTGAGGAATGGTTTCTTTTCAGAGAGTGTTAGATGGGCATATCAGTCAGATAAGTTTTTTTCCTCATTGAAAGAAAGATAAAACCAGATAATGACTTGCAGAGTTTCTCTAGGCTCTTTATACTTGTTCTCAAGACCAGCATTGGCAGTATCATCCACCAACCTCATTAAGGAAAAATGTCTTAATGGTCTCTCTTATACTAGGAAGATATCTGTAATGTCTCTGAAAAGCTAACTGAACTAAATTTGGAATTTATCTGATATTAGAGAAAGAAATTCTAAGTTAAGGGTTAGAAATTCCAAGCTGATGCTCAGGTTCTTCCCTGATTTCTTTCCCCAATATACCTGATATCCCACTTTTTCCCTCATATCTCGGGAGAGACTTGTTTCTAACATCCTCAATTCAACTGTACACTCGTGTGACACTGTTAGGTTGGAGAGGTCCTTTGCTTTCCAAGAATAAAACCAATTTTCTCTCATTGAAATATTATTTCAGTATGTAGAGAAGCAATAACCATACACTAAAAAAGCACCGTGAATGGAGGTAGGAAATGCTTATGCTGAAGAGAAAAGAATAAGGCAATTGCACTCATGCCTCATGCAGAGCTTCACTAAGGAAGATGCTGATTTAACATCATGAACTCAGGATGACATGCACTGTTATGAACTGGAAATTGGTTATAGTGAGATACTACCTGAAATTTCCAAAGATCAAGATGCAGAACAGGTAACAGGGTCAACTGAAAGACACACCAGATTAGGAACTCGCCATTTGGTATGTACACAAGGAAGAACTTCCATTTGAGCTGGGAAAAGCAGATTAAACTTCTATAGTAAGATAGATGGCCAAGAAAAAATGAAAAGGACTTGAAAAGCAGGACTAAAATAACCCTTCTAAGAAACTGTCACTAAACGCCTGAACCAAATGAAAAGGATATGAAGAAATGGTTTTGGAAACAGTGGCAGCCACAGTCAAAAATACTACTGTATATATAACAAAGGAACAGAGATATTCTGCTTAGACTTGTCCAAGAGCTGTATAAATGAGAAGGGAAGAATGATCAGACATTTGCAAGAGATTTATAAAATAACTCTTTCTTTAAATTAAAATGTTCACAAAAGTGAAGGAAAGGAATGAAGAGATTGAGAAATACAGGATGCAAGTTGTTACTAAATCAAGGATTAAAGATAATATGGTTTTGGTTTGTTTACATTTAAAAAAGACATCTGAATAACCTGTCATCTCAGCCAGTTGTTCCAGAAAGCTTATTCTTCCTTCCTATAGCAGTCTTAAGTGATTGATCTCTGAAGCAAATGGCTGAGTTATGATCCCACAAATAACATGGGATTTCTGTTTCTCAGTGTTATCCAGCAATCTTAGTCTTTTTATTTAATTTAGACTGTAGCTCAAGTTGTCAAGGTTTTTAGTCCTAAATCTAAGCATCCTGATATCAGCTCTAACAATTTTAGAAAAGTCAGACTCTTAAAACAATGAAAAGTGTAACAAAAAGCAAAATGAAACACTGGAAATGATTTACAGTGTAAAGGATTCCTCAATATATCTTACAGAATGAAAATATCCAAATTACCTCAGCTTTAATAATCATATTGCCAGTGACTGCAGATGAGGAACTTTAAAATGTATGTGTAGGACTGGAAATAGTTATAAAAGATCAGAGGCTTTCCAAAGTCACTGTATACCAGGTCTACGGAGTGCAATGCCAAGAGTAATATATAAAACCTAATCTGACAGTTTTATAATTTTCCTTTGTTTGAGGAGATCCCCATGCAACGAAAACATGTGGCATTGTGCCAAAACTAAAAGAAACAGTTAGTGGAAATGACTGAGGGGTATCTACCACTAGTCAGTATCTCACTGGCAAAGTATAAAAATAAGATGAAGAATTAATTGCCTTAAGAAATCCCGAGAAACATAGCTTAAATGAAAAGAAGCACAGCAAGATGTTTGGAAAATATTTCAAGACTCTCATTTTGGAGGCTGTTTCTAAAGGTCTTTCCTCTTTCAATGCTCTGTGCCATCTCCAATTTATTTTAAGTGTAAAACAGAAAAAAAAAAGAAGAAAGTATAGAAATTACTGCTTCTGGTTAAATTGGGGGATGGCGAGGGGGTTGTCATTTTAGAAAAGTGCAATGAAACATAAAATATGGTCCAAATTCTATAGATTCAGAGTCTTTAATAGGTTGACAAGTGTCCGGTCCCCTTTTACCTATAAGCAATAAAAATGAAGTAATAGACAGCATCAAAACTCAGCAGGTTTAGTTGAGTCTCTTGGCTCATATTGGCTGCATGTGAGCACTGTGCTGAGCAATAAGCTGCTGTACTGAGATGCTGCCATTCAGACGTGGCTGGTGGTTTGTTTAAAGGCTCTGGTTCTGTAGTACTTTCTGCCCAGTACTTCCTAGCAGGACTCTGCCTACAGAGGTAAGAGCTCTTGCCTAGCACGGTGTCTCACCCTGCCTCCATTGGCAGCTGCTGACAATACTCAGAGCACTACAGTGTTTCCTAAGCATTAAACACTCCAATCACTTTTAAGAACTGAAGGAGCAAGGCGTGTTCTCAAACACAGGTTTCTGACAATGGCTCCTATGAGTTTATGACAATCATAAGTGGATTTAAGATATTTAAAACCAGATTGTGCCAAGGCAAAACTGAAATTTTGGTCTTAACATAGAGTAGATTCAGTTTTGCTCCAGCCTTGCACTTGCAGGAATCACAGCAACTGTTCCAAAGGTTTCCTTTTCACAAAGAAAAAATATAGAAGAAAACGGCCATGATCTTGACCTCTCCACAGTTAAGCTGTATTAATTCATTACTGCACAAGTCAGTGGAAATGGCTCTGTCCACAGAGGAGCTTTGTTCTCTTAGCAATTTTTTAAACGCAAGTGACTTAAACTCATAGCTGAGGAAAGAATGTCTTGCAGATTTAACAGTTGTGCAATTGCACAATACAGATGTGAAGGGGCTCTGAGCTCAAGAAATTATGTCTGCTCTATGATATCACTTCTGACCAGGATGAACTTGGGAAGGTGCCACAGGGGCCTGTTGGATTCAGCTGCCTCAGTGAGTGCTAGGAGCCTTGAAAAGGGGAGCACAAGACAGTAGGAGTCAGGAGCGAAGGGCAGCAAGAAGATGGATGAGGAAGAAGCTTGAGGAGGGGAGGAGCAAAGGGCTGTTTAGGCAATCTGTTTTGGTGCAACAAAATTTTGGAATCTCTGTGTTTGGACTGAAATCTGGGCCAAGACTCCTGCATTCTGCTCATTCTGTAACTTGCTAAAATTCTGTCTTGCTAATGATGCAGAGCTTGGCCTGCTCTCCACATTGAAAGGTGAAGGCTCCTCCTGCTATTCACTTTATCCAAAATATTTATTTCTCTAGAGATGTTGTTTTTTTTTGGAGAACCATAGAGATGCAAGGTGCAGCACAAGAAAGAGTTACTACCACAGAAACAAGTATTTATCATTGAACAGAACTCAAAAGTGCCGTTATTAGCTATAAAGCCTTTTGAATTATTCTTTCAAATCAATTACTCCAAAGGGAAGAAGACTAGCATAAGACAGATGTAAAGAAATAGGCTGCATGACCAATCCAGTAGTCACAGAAAATGAATGTCCTCTTACATGGATATTTTTTTTCTGTTCAGTGTAACTCTATTGCTAGATAGATATTTCTGTTTTCTTACTTTTTCTTAGTAAGCATATTGCACATATAATGTAGGCCTGAAAGGTCACACTTAGGCTTTGAGTTTGTTTTGTTTCTTTATGCTTCTCTCAATTAGAAATAAACCTTGCTGGCTGGTGCCAGCTCAACCTTGCAGCAGTGACAAGCCAGCTCCGCTCGCTTACGTTCTCTCTGTTACATTTTCCTGTGCTGAATACAGACTACTCTCCTTCTGAGCCTTTTCAAATGTCTCTTCTTTTTTTTCCTTGCAGTAGCAGGCTGGATCCAGTACCAGGTTCTGCAAGGAAAGATGCTTAATGTTGTCTGCCCTCCCCCCTACCCCAACTTCTTTCCCTCTCCCTGTCTTTATGCACTTTTTGTCTATCTTCTTGGATTGTGGATCATTTCTCAAAGGTTCTCTTGCACTGTCTAGAAGATTACCTAAATTTTTTGCTACTTAATGACAATATTCCATGGGACAGTTTCTCATTTCCTACCCGCATTTCATTGTTGCAAGGAAGGTTATGAGATGAGAAATGACTCTATTATTGTAATAAAGTGAAATTTCCATTGACTTCTCTGGGGTCAAAACTTTGCCCTCAGGCAGCTATTGATAGAAAGGGGATGGAAATTCCATTTTCACAGGGAATCTGCAGCCCCTTACAAGTATTGAAAACCTCAGATATTCTCTTTACCAGGCAAAGTTTGTATTTTATTTGAAACAACTGTAAAAGCTGAGCACTGACTGCCACTAGAAAGCTTCAGAAATTATATAAAATTAAAACAGGCATAAAGGAGAAGTGGAGTGGGAACGGGTTGTTTACTATTACACGTCAATACATACCGAGCTGGGCTTTTTGTCTATTCCCTTCCCCCATTTTGTTCACACAGTCCTCCTCACCCTTCGGACTGCCTTAGAATGCTAATTTTTCTAATGAAGAATGAAAACTGCCATTAAAAATATACTGAGAACTATCTATTAATACTAATTCTTCTTCCTTTCTCAACTTCCAAAAATTGTAGTTAGATACCCTGCACAACCTGACACATTTGTAGCAAATATTTAAAACCATACTCAAAAATAGTTGCTTAATGGGAACTTACACATGGTCTTTAGGAAAAAATGGTTTAAAATAAAATCTGATCCTCTACAGATGTTTAGGGTTTCTCTTCTCATAGAAACACATGATAAAGATACTCAAAATGATTCAGTTTAGTCATACTGTAATGATAAAGCTCTGATCAGCTTTAATCTTTGTTACACTTTCCATTTTTTTTTAACTTAAAGACTTTCCTTTTTTTTCTCAGGGATAGGCGGAATCTGTATACATGTAACTCAGTTAACACTAATAACAACATGAAGACCTTCATCAAAGATGTGACTGGGTGCTTTGTCTACTCTAATGGTTTAAAGTTGAGAGAAAAATCTTGATAAATCAATGGTTTATTTTTTTTCTTCTTCTCTCAAGTTTTGTTGTTGTGATTAGATAAAAAAAATAGGGGGCTGTCAATCTGTTTTCTTTTCAGGTCTTCTCTGGCTCTTTCTAAATTAGTTACAGCCTGCTTTTTGTAGCTTTATAGCCAGCCTGACCTAATTTAATTACCATGACTTGTGTGGCTAAAAGATAAATAGTTTATTCAATCTGCCTACTTTTGTATATGTTTTCCCGCTTTCATACATCTCTCTATATTTTGCATTCAGAATTCTTGTTGTCTATTCTTTGGTAGGTTAACACAAGGTTAGTCTTAACGCGCTGTCCATATTCGCACAGAAAGGCCCCTTTGATGCTGTTCTGCCTAGTCCCCTCTTTGCTGGATCTGTTTGTCTGTGAGTCTTTGTGGGACACAAACGAGGGGCTCCTGGAGCAACTGATGACGTTCCCGCGAGCGTCCCCACAAGGGCTCAGGGACATTGTGCCCCAGCCCAGTGACACTAGCTGTGTCTCTGAACCATGGGATGGAAAGTATGTTGTCATGCTCCAAATCCTCAGGCCTCAAAGCTTGATCCCACACCTGCTAATTTAGCTTTATTTTAGGGAAAACACACCACTCCAGTGTCTCCAAACACTGGAGACACTGAAGAGACAGAAAGAGGGATAGCCCATTTGAACTATTGCTTTGCTCTTGTAGAACACTTGACAAGAAAGTACTAATCTCCTAGTCATCACAGGTTTTACATATGATTCTTCCAGGTGAAAATAAGGGCAAAGGAAGAGTAGTACCATTTTTACCAGGAATATGACCAGGACTTCATCAGGAAGACTAGCTTATTAGGTAGATATAATCCATTCTGTATGCAGGTGGTTGGTTCAAAGGAACCTTAGAAATAACTTTCTTTGGGATGCCAGGGTAGGAAATGTGCAGGGCTTGATAACAAGACATAAACTTGCAAACCCAGCAGCTGTGCTTTTAGTGTCCGGGGCATTGCCACAGGCACTGTGGGAGAACTTTGCTTGCACCCAAACACCCCACCTTAAAATAAGTTGCCTTGGGGTGGTGCCTTCACAAAGCACCTGACAGCAAATGTATTTATGGGAAAAAAACACTGTGTGTTGCAGTGTCCAGAAGCACATGAAAAATTTTGCCATTCCTTTAAGATGAATCATTCAGAAAAATGTCACTAGCAAAAAGAAAAGCAGAAAAAAAATTACACAACCTTTCACTTTCCAACCATCTAAGGTCATTTGTACAAACACATAAAAAGATGTTTTGTTTTGCAGATGAATCAAAAAGGCATATCATTAAACCAAGTTCGAGTGGAACTATGCAAACAGGCTCGTACCTTAAAATAAACACAGTGGGTCTTTGTGCATATGCCAGAAATGAAAATGCTATAGATACAAAGCAGAAACAGTATTCCCATGCCTTTAACACCCACTGCAAGGAAAGAGTCTGTGGACACCTCCACTCTTGGAAAAGAGATGAATCATTTCTTCTCAATCATGATTATGTAGAAGAGAAAACTATGAATGAAAAAAAAGGAGGAAAAGAAAGGGAACTGAACTTGTTTCCTGATTATAATCAAATAACCCAACGGTGCTGGGATGGATTTTTTCGGAAATGCCCATTGCTGTTCTGCCTCAGTCTTATTAAAGCCTACAATTGTCTTAGATCACAAAGAGTTTGTTTACAGTCACTTCTGAAAAAGATCTCACTGCACAGCCTACCCTCTTCTCGTCCTTCCCTTCACAGGAGACCAAAATAATTAAAAAGCAGCCACCTCTGAAGGGAGGTGCTGCACCCACTCAGAAACAAGCTGCCCCGGCTGTGGAAGGAGAGTGGCTGAGGTCACTGGGGCATAGCCTTACTGTTGTTTAAAAAGAAGTCCCGCTGAGAAGATAAGGTTTTAAAGGGTCTCCAGAAAAAGGCAGACACACAGGAAACTTTATGGCACACTATTAATCTTTCTCAGAAAGATGAAGTGCTGATGTGGCCTTGATGAAATCTTAAGCTGCCAGTTAGAGGGGGAAGGGGAGGGTTGAGTGTTTCAAATATGGCATTTTCAGCACCAAAGTACACCTAGCAGTACACTGAGACTCTCTTGGCTAGGAGGAAAAAATGCCTATTTTGGCTTCCAATTTATGATACAATCTGCTTGCATGAAGCGGTCTCCGGTGGCCCATTCTCACCTCCTCTCTTCAGAAACGTCTTTACCCGGGTGGGCCTCTCCTCCTCAGCGTGGAAATCGTGTTTCCTGCCCCACTGAGCTAGCACAAGTGCTGCTGCCAGGAGGTCAGCTCTACCCAGAATTTTCTATCTTCTATCACTGGAGATAAATAATCAATGCACTAATGGCTGAACGGATGATGAATAAAATGTCTATGAAATGCATGACCTCCCTAAAAAATTCTTTACTCCTAAATCACAGACCAACTAAGAAACTCCACTCTATGGACACCTAACGCTGCCTCAAAATTGCAGTACAAAACAATGTTCTAGTGTAGCCTTACTCCACAAACTCAGGTTTTCTTTTAAAAAGAGAGTATTTAAATTATAAAGAGAGCGCAAAGACTGTATGTACTAAGGGTGCTGGCTCTTTCAGGTGAAACACAAATGTACTCCTGTACCTCATATTCCTGTACCTCGTCTCTCGCCAGCCGACTCATCTGTGGAATTTATTGGCTCCCAGTCTGAATCCCGTTAGGCAAGATGATATGGAATATGCTCTAAATATTAAAACAAAACCATCATACTGCTCTGCAGGTTACTTAGATTTGTGACTTAATGGACAGTGATCTGCAGTAAAGTAACTTTATCCTATGAAAATGCCTTCCAGCTGTCCAAGGGTACAAAACATTTACTCAGAGAAGCAGACCCCCAAAATTACCCATTATGAATATGTCAAGATTATTAGCAAATCTTTATATTAATGTGCTACACACTTCAAAATACAGAAGCAAGCAAACAGTTGATGCAACTATAAAATATTACTTATAAAAGGATTGTGATGTTTCTTTCTGTCAAAAGAGAGATTTAACAGTAAAATGCAAGCAAAAAAATATATATACACACACATATATATATATAAGCCCAGTTAAGTTCCTGTTACATTCCTCTAGTTCTTGTATCTTTTATAAACTCACATATAACATTCAAATGGATGCTTGTATCATTGTTCAAAGAGTATCTCCATATAAATGTATAATGTTTCATCTATGAGCTCTAAATACATTTTGCAGTGTTTTCAACATATCTGCTGAAGCTTAATGCATTTATTCATACAAATATAGATATTTAAGAGTGCTATTTCATGTATGATATTGAAAGTTCAAGAAGAGCCTTCAACACTTTCTGTAAAAGGCCTCTACTGCAGTTTAAAAACGAGTGTATTTGAGGTCATTAGCAAAGGAAATTACTTCCATTAATTCTGACCTACCACAGGTTTTAAAAGAAAGAACAAACTGTGAAACTTAAAAGGAAACCCAGCAAATGTGTTTTATGAATCCATGTGCAATATTTTGGTTACAATGAAATAAAATGCTGATATGTGCCAGACACCCTGAAGTTGCTCTCCTGTGACTAATTCTTCTGAGCTAGTTTTTAAATTAATCTCCCAGTGCTTGGCCTCTTCCCACCCTCATTATTAAACTAACAAAAGAAGTTTATGCCAACCATACTATAAGCAAAGAAGTAAAATAAAAGCTCCTTCAGGCATTTGCTTGGTCTTGTAAGCCAGCTTTACCTAAAATTGTAGATATTAATATATATATTATATTGTCGTAGTAAATAAAGTCTTGCGTAAAGAATTTCATGGTAATATAGGAAATGTTTTGTTTCTAAATACGATACTCAAATGCCTTGTCTTGGTAATTGTTAGTCTGTTCACCTAAAGTGCATGTTCCTAAGCAGTGTGCACGAAGTTAAGGCGAATCCTTGCAAAGAATCATGATGACTGCATTCCAACTAAAATTCAAAAGGGATTTAAGGGATAGAAGCCACATTTCCCATACGAACAGCTTCATCTCCCACAAAGGAGTTTACAGAAGTCCAGACAGTTAATGATATCATGGTCCAGCTAGGCCTTACCATTGTTTCTTTTTATAATTTTTTTTTATTAAAAAATCTATCTTTAACTGAACTGAATGATGACTGCATTCAAAGTGCTGAATCCTGAATACAAACATTGCAAACTTGGACATTTGAGGCGGCTGCTATCCTTGTTTTCAGCCCTACCTTGCTTCTAGCCTAATCTTTTTCCTGTATGCTACTTGCTATGGAAAAGGTGAACCAGAAGGGACAGGTAAACAATTCCTACATGGAGAGAGCTCAGCATCCTATGGCAACCTACATTTACAGTTATGATGATGAGGAAGATTAATGCTCTGTATGGGGAAGTAGGTACCAGCAGTGACTAAGAACAGTGGAGGCAGGTATACAGCAAATAGGACTGGAAAGATGAGTGGGAGTTTGGAATCTGCGCTGAAAGGCTGGAAAGAGAATGCCTGGCCATCACAAGAGATTCCTCTAAGACAAGATATCCTTGGTTAACATGACCATTCACTTCTATTTTTCCTCCTAGAAAGGTCCAACTCACTTCTATTCTTCTTTCTAGAAAGGAGACATTTATGTTTTTTAAGTCAAAGAGGACTATGACTTAAGCAGTAAAATCCAGAGTATTTATATTATAAATAGCTGAGACCAGGTTTACCAATATGTGCATACAGTGGTCCTTGATCTCATTTGGTGTCTCTAGATGGTATCATTTTACCAATAGCAATATAAGAACAGCAATCACATAAGAATTTTAGAAAAGCTCATTTCTTATTTGCATATTTGTCTTAGACAAAAATAATGTCAGAATGAGAAATGCTGCAAGAAAAACGCATTTGTAAGCAAATCAAATACATATTCAGCAAAAGTGCACATCTGATCACTGCTCCAGCCAGATTCAAGAAAATAAAGGGCAGAATATGGCACAGATTCCCAGGCTCTGATCATGCATAGAAACCAGGTGATATTTGGAGGTTCTGAGGTTACAGCATGTGGATCTTCTAAAGAACAGTCTATAACCTTGAGGGGTTCATTTTTTTCAGCTGGAATCTGACATCCACTGAATGCAAACATTTGGAAGTCATACTTCTCATTATGCATTACATATAATTGCTTTAACTTTTATAGTATGCAGTCATTAAACTATCAAAATAATAGAGCACTGAACAAAATCTCTACTGACATGTGACCCAGTCAAGATGAATGAGCATGGTGTGTAACTTCACAAACACTCTTTACTTGAGTATAGCATGTATTTCCTTCTTAACTCATTGGTGATGTCTGCACATACAAGAAGTGTGTAGGGAGTAGGTCATATTGTGATCTATCCCCAGATATACATATATAAATATATGTTTTATGGAACGTATTTGTTTAACTCAAGATTCTCTGACCAGGGAGAGATATGTTATGTGCAATAGTTAATCCCAGCCAATTAGTTTGCAACAGATAAGCATCTTTGCTTAATTTGTGCTGCTACATTTATATAGGGTTTCTTTCTTCAGTGATTGCACATTCCCCTCTACTGAAATCCCATTTTTATCAACTGGAATGCTGGCATTCTTCCCAGGTGCAGCAAAGAAATATCCCATTTGGAAAGAATAAAGAATGCCTTGCTCTTGTGCTCTGGGAAGGAATGCTTTTGTAGTTCTACTCAAAAATCTGTGAACAAGGAAACAAAATAATTCATAATAGACGCAAGGTGGGTGCAGCACCACAGGAGGAATTAACCAGGTTACATACACCAGCCTCTG
>JAUBOD010000658.1:3175101-3193980 GCA_032353885.1 Nothura maculosa | reverse complement strand
ACAATAAACTCCATGTTGGATTTACAGTATTGGCATCATATTTAATTTTATTATTTACATTTATTTGTGATGGTTTCCCATTTTACATGAGGAAAACTGCTGAGTTTCGCAATTAAATACTCAAAAATCCCTACACTGCTTTAAAACCTCTTCTTCCTCTAATATAAAAGCCAATGATCTGTTTTTTGGCACTCCCCCTACCTCAGATTAAACAAACTTATTTGTTTTGCTTGTATTCTATAATATGCAAATGACACAAAAATAAATGAAAGAATAAAGGATTCTTACATTGCTACTCATATCAGTAAACATCTAACTTTTCTTGTGATGTACTGTTCTTAGGAGAGACTACTACTTATAGTACCTGAAGGCATAGAATTCTACATTTTGTGTATTTACTTTACTCATTAAATACTGGAAGCAATTTGCTAGCCTTAAATCTACTGGAACTCAAGTATTTCAAGTCACAATACTTTGGATAAGCCCACGTGCAGATTGCCTTTTGTGAATGCACACTTTACATGTCATAACATAAAATACTCGCATTTTCTTCTTCACTACAATATTGCCCTCCTTATATTAATCATTTCCAAAATGACAATGTATATACTTTCCTTCCCAAGAGGGAAGAAATTCACGATTACTCTTGCTCTTGACTGAGACTCTTTAATGGTGGCTTCATGTTCTCACAATAATAGAAAAGAGATTACTCCCTGTCTTTACTTAGGCCTCAAGAACCAAGGGCAAACATCTTCTAGTCCCTTAGAAATTGTATTCTATTATACAGTTATGAAATGCATTTGTTTTTACAATGCCAGTGGGGTACCACAGCATTCACTGCCTTCTGTTCCAGTAGGCCCAGAAAGGAAAATGTCCAGTTACAAGCAATAGACAGCATTAGTAGATATTCATAATTTCCATTGTATGAAACTGGGAGTAACATTTCATAACAGAGGCTTCAAAACTATGTGAAAGAGGAAGGATTTAATTTCCAGCTGCACTTGTGTATACTTGCATTCATATGACAGAACACATTCTCAGGAGATTATCTATGAAAATACCTAAGCAAGTAGCTCACTAATCACATTATAATCATTTACTTTATAGTAACTATGATGCAAATTTAAGCTTGGCAGTCAGCTCCATACCATTAGAAATGTATTCCTATCAAGGCTCCCAAACCTGTGATTGTAGGATCTCAGAGTCTCTAACCCTCAGAAGCTACTTCATGAGGCAGTCAGATGTTTCAGATTTTTCCTTCCCAACACAAATCAGTGAAAACAAATCTGGTGCATTTTTGTTATACCAAGAATAACAGACCAATAAGTCAGGAAAATACCACTATCAGTGCCTAAGAATTACACAATTACTTTTCCCTGAGTATTTTTTTAAAAAGAAACTACACCCACTGTAAAATACAATCCATCCTAATCAAGCATAGGAGAAGTTATCGGTTCTATAAGAGCTAAGAAGCCTATGCAATTAACAAAGCCTCTGTGAGTTATGTCAGAGTTTATCTGTCAGTTATCGTGGACTGCAGTGATGCTGATGGAATGTGAGACAACAGACCCCGCCATTCGGACCCCAGCGCCAATCCAGACGTATTCCAGAACGGAAACAAAAACCATTTGTGACCATAAGGAACCTGATTAATTGAGAGTGACATTCTGGGCCGCGTGCTGGTGACCCAATGACTTAGAATTGCCCTGGGGGTTTAAAGTCTCATGTCCTTCCCAGGGCAGCAGTCAAATATATAACAAAACTGCCTAGTTAACTTACATAAGCCAACTACTGTTTACAAATTTCAGGATCACACAGGTCTGCCCATTGTTTGGCACAGACAAACACAATCAGCACTGGCACTGAAGCCACTGACAGAGTGCCAGACACTGGTGCAGATGGTGGCAGCGCAAGAGTGCTAATTAATGATGACATTCATGATGAGGTAACCTGTCTCTCTTCAGATAATAAACAGATAGAATGTGTTTCCTATTTTTTCTTCAGATAACAAATTGTTCATCTTTATGCTAAAGAGTAACAAAACCAAATTATCTCTTCTTTGGAGAAATTTGTTTTCTGCTAATTGCTCTAAACAATCAATAAAAGAATTACAACTGGCATTATCCCACTGGGAATAGAAGCAGAGAAGTCAAAGTCAATTAGCTTCCTATAGTATGATGCACTCAGATGGAAAGAGTCATCACAACAGAGTGTAAAAGTCAAACTCGAAAGTAGGCTTTTCCATGAACAAAGCAGATTCAGAGGGAAAACCTAGACAGAGAGGTTTTTACATACCTTTCAATTCTTTGTACATCACTGCAGTCTCCAGTTTTTCTTTAAATGTTTCCAAAGAGGCTAAAGGCCAGATGAGACAACTTTCTTGAATCTTACAAGCCTGTGTTTCTTAGCAGAGCACTAAGGTTGCAAGTCTTCAGAAGTTTTGGCCAAAAAACCTTTATCTACAGGATAAAAAGAACAACTAGCTCATTTTTTGCCAATGTTTCAGTATAGCAAACACGTCAAATATGAAGAAACTAATTAATACCACAGTGGTGAATAAAATATTACCTAAGTGGGAAAACTAGCTGATTTCCTGGCCTTTTCCTGCTATCTCCACTCCCTACAAGTGTGGTGGGGGAGAAGTAGGGCAACTGCTGTAGGGCCACATAATTGATGCTTAATTAATGGCCATGGTTCAAGTGAGGGGAAACCTTCGCTGTGACTGCGCAGCCTTGCTCTGCACAAGTACCAGCTGCCCTGCATGCTGAATGAGAGCAGCTCCACTACAGGCAGGTCTGAGCCCTGATGACGCTGCCTTGCAGGGGCGAGTGGGATTCTCCTGCTCGCAAGGCCGTGGTTGCTGCCCTGCTGCAGTGTCTCCCACTGTGGCAGACAGCCTGTCCAGGAGGAAGGAGCTGTGAGAGGCAGCAGCCTCTAACTCCTCCCACGAGGGAGCCAACGGGTCAGCAGCCTCTTAGGTCTGTGCAAGGGGCAACCCAAGCCACCATCCTGCTCCGGAGCAACTGTAGGGACAAGATGTGTTGGCTGCCCTCTTCCAAGGGCATCACAGACAAAGCTGTGGCACAAAACAGTTGTGATATCTTGTTTCAAATAGAGAGGTGGCAATAGCATATTTCTGCATACATCACCATTTCCCCACCATGGGATTATCATAAAAGACAGAACAAAAAATGGTTCAACTGATTATTCAAGTTGAGTATTTTAACTCATAGCGATTGAATCAAAGCAGCAATCATGTGCCATGGACAAAAGAATGAGAAAAACACACAAGTACCAATATTCTGTTAAAGTAACTTCTTATTACTGTGTCATCCGATTTTCCCCAAATACAAAGAACAAGCTTTTTGTGTCTACTCTTATTTCTCTAGTCATTATTCATGGATTACTTGTTGGCTCCACAGTGCCCACTGTTAAGAAATGGACGTTTTAACACACTTTGTACATTGAACACAACTCACTTTGTGTACTGAAAGTGTCAAATTACATTATTTCACATTAATTCTTTGCACCCTGTAGTTTCTCATCAGTGTAAAGCATAGTAGTATATATTTTGCCCTGGAAAACTCGAAGCGTAGTGAGCATTCCATGAACCCTTGACTGAAATAACCTCTCTCTCGGGCTGAGCTCCTGGCTGTTCCAGGGAGGAAGGTCCAAAGGGCCAGAGCACTTTTGCCTAGGCTCTTTGAAAGGCAATGCTCATTTCCTTGAGATCACTCCATGAGAACATTTCCCTGCATAGGTTTATTTTTCCACAGTAATGGTTCTAACTTTATATTGCGTAAAAATTGCTGACCACACAAGGTCTTAATACAGTGAGCAATCATTTTCAGCAGTGATGTAATGTTGTATTTGAAAACATGATGATCTCCCCACTCTCTACTTTATGCTGTTGCACACAAAGGAGTCGATTGACTTTTCCATACAATCACAAAGGCATCCCAAACTTTTGTTAAAGGCCACCTACTTTTTCCATGAGTTATCAGAAAGGACACAGGCAGCCCATTTAGAAGTGCCTAACAATGAATGGCTGTTCTGGGCTGGGAAAGGTTTATATACATTATCAGAGTCCCCTTTATTCAGAGCTTGTAAATAACAACAGCAGACAAGCCCTACAGCCACTAATTTAGTGCCACATTGTGACTCCCTCTGTTTCTTTCCATTTGCCTCTAGCAAAGTCAAGTTTTAGTGACCTTTCTTTGGCCAATATATATGAAACCAGTTCATGTGGCCTGGGTACTGTTCTGAACAAAGCATTAAATATCTTGTTCAGAGTAAATGGCACACTCTGTCATCCATGAAATTTGTATGACTGGGCTAAAGTTGGCTTGTCTATGCATTGCTGAATAAATGAAATGTGAGACCAAGTTTTGTTGAAAGGAAAACAAACATTTTTGTTAGGCTTTGTTGCAAAACATAGTAAATTCAGGGGCTGTTCCACTGCTAAGCAGGAAAACTTTAAGGAATAAAAGAAATAATGAAATTTAGCAATTTTCAAGATTCTTTTTCCCTAGTCAGATTTTGTGTAAAATGAATGACAATATCCCTCTACCGCTACATGTGCAATTAGCTATATAATAACAATTAGCTATTCACCTGCAACATGCAAAAAGAGAGCACATGCTAGTTACAACAGACACTGGATACTGATAGAAAGATCTCTCTTATGTAGAATCTGTTTATGAAGAAGCTTACGAAATTAAAAAAAAAAAGTCATAAATTTCTTGCCTACTTTTCAAGCCAAGAGAGAATTTTTTCCTGAGCTAATACAAGACAGATTTCCACAGAACACCAACTGCGTGCTAACATTTGCTCTCTAAAACACAGCCCTCTACAGATGTGACCACATTCTGCTCTCCATCTCATTTTGGCAACTTTTATATAAGTAAAAGTTGCACAGCTGCAATTCTGAACCACAATTTTTGCTTATGATCTTGTGGAATATAAATTGTGTTAGCCTCTGTTCTTCCCGTAACACCAGAATCCTTACATTCCTTCAACTACAGACACACACAGTGAACACCTAACAAATGATTATTCTTCCCCATCCAGAAACTCAAGTCAGCTCTTACCCTTCACACATAGGGAATCATCCTGAAGTGTTCGTACAGTTCAAAGGAAGTCTTCTAGCACACTCTACACTCATCTGGGTCACCTGAAATGCAAAGTGCAAAATTTACATTCCTACAAATAGTAACACAGTTCATTCTTCCCGTGCTCTACTACACTTCACCATGCACACAATGTGGTAATTGCTTTTGCTTGACTTGTTCAAAGAGCCATTTTCAAGATGTGACAGTTAGGGCACTAATATATTTATGCCCTTTGTAATCGGCCAGCATTGCTTGTAATTAGGTGCAAAGTTAATTAAGTGCAATACATCTAATAACTGCCTGCCAGTTGTTGTAAAGTTTGATTTAGCACATGAACTGTCAAGGTGTCAGAATGGTGTGTTAAAAAATAAGTTGCTAACAGAAAAACAAACCTACCACAACACAGAGAAAAGCAGAGTGACAGTGAAGCAGTTAAGAAAATGAAAGGACATTCAGTGCTACTTCTGATGCTGGGAAATGACCTTACCTACATCATTAAGTTATGTCTTTGATGAATTCCAAATGAATACACATTTTTACCTACCAGTCAATGTCTTCTGCCATACAGAAACTCCTCCCTTAAAAAAATTTATAACGTGCATAGTCTACAAAATATATAATGCTAGTAACTAGAGGAGGATTACTTAAAAAACAATTTACCGTATAAAGCTGAGTATGTAAAGGACCACAAAGGTCCAGAGAAAGAGTTGGCACTTCAAGTTTAGGGAGCTGTTGTGCATGGAATACACTTCCTTCTACTGTATATAAGAGAACAGCATACATGCTCGAATGCACGTTGTAATAAAATTTTAAATAAATGCTCTTCAGTTATTTGTGCCTTAACTGATTTGGGGATTTCAATTCTTCAAAACTCCTGAAGGAAACGTATGTACTCCAGGATATTCTTACACACTACAGGCTTTCTCCAAATCACTGTTTCAGATTTTCCACTTTTGGTTTCAGATGTCCACTGGTGCTTGTATTTATCTCTTCAGCTTTTTGAAAGCTAACTCCTCTCCTAAAGACTGATCATTTCTTCTCACATGAGCGTAATTTGAACACTCCAGCCCATATTATTTTTTCTCATAGTCAGTTTTGATCCCTCAGATGTTTCCTTAACCTTCACATCGACTATTAAATGTCCCTTTCTTCATAGTAGGAGGAAAAAAGTCAACAACAAAAGAATCAAACAAATTCCATACTTAGAATAATTCAAGACTAGCTACAAATCAGATTGGAAGCTGCATTGGAAGCTACAGGGACAGCAAATGATTTGTTACCTATGCACTAGTGCAGTACCAACTATGCACATAGTTCAATAACACTTCGATTATTAATGACCTCACAGATGTATGAAGTTCAGAAAATTATACCCAAAAGATGTCCAGAGGGAAATTATGGACAATGCTCTGAAGCTTTTAGAGGAAGAGGTGCAAATGGAATTGATGGAAGTTGAACAAATATAGAATAGCCTACAAATCTTGGGAAATATCCTGAGGACAGCATAGCTTCTTCCAAAGCAATCATCAGCAAAGTTTCTTTCTTTTTAATATACCTCACCAAAATCAATGTCAGATAAACTAATCTTTGTGGTAAGCTAATTTTCCTGATCAAATATCAGTTCATAGTATGCTTGAGATTGACATGAAATTAATAATGCTTGTTGTATGATGTCCAATGACAAAGGTAAATGCTAATAGTTCGGAAACCCTAATGATTGCCAAAGTACCCTTCTGAGCTTTGATTAGGGCTTGTGTTGTGCAATTATGCTTTTCTATAATTACTGTGAATTCCCATCATGATATTATTATTCTCATATTTTTTATTCCTCTGAAATTGTCAGAATTTCCTGCAGCTAAAAATGGATTTCATTTGCATTACCACAAGCTTTGATTGTTTAATGAAAAATAATTCCATGCAGACTCTCATGTTAAATTGTCCATTTAAAATTTTCCTGTTATCTAGATTATGTTGAAGTACCCCTTCTTTCATTTATCATTTGCCTTTATCACAGTCACTGCCCTCGCTTTATGCTAGATTTTGCAGAACAGGATACAATGAAAGGCATTTTTATTCATATCCCTCTCTTCTGCCTGGAAGCCCTTTGCCTGCATGACCTTCCTTTTCCTTAAATCTCCTAATATGGCAAGTTTAACAAAGCTAGCACCCTTTGGCAAAACGTGGTAGCTGTGCTAAAGGGATTATTTTGGTTTGTTTTAATCCTGGTTGCATTAGGGTCCATGAAAGGCTACTTGTCCAAGGCTTAGAAACATGCCCTGACCAAGTGGGCTGGCTGACCTTGCCTATGCTCGAGGGAAGCCAGATATTTCCCTCTCGAGATCATCAGACGTCATGAAGCAGCATGTGCCTCCCCAGAACGTCCCTCTTTCTGCAAGTGGCACTCAGCTACTTCTGCCTCACTAGCGAAATGCCTCAGGCGAGCAGAGATGGCTTCAGGTCTCAGTGCTGCACTGCCTTGCAAACTCCAAGATAACCCCAAATGAAAGATGTTTTCAAAATGGCACTGATTCTTCATGTGAGGTGCATCTCAGTTTTTAAGTGTTGAAATACCCAGCAACAATGTTGGTTAACTTTCCATTCATCTCTCCCTTTTTTCCAATCCTTTTCCAGTCTTCTGTTTTTCAACTGCTTTCATTTTCACCTCATACATGCATCTGATTTTTCTCCCACCTACACATGAATCTCCTACATAAAGTGTTAATGTAACACAGGTGGGTCACAATTTCACACCTGCAATATTTAAGTTAAAAGTTACTCAGAGTAAGTTTGACCATGTCTATATGCATATTTAAAGAGATTAAAGCCTGAATTAAATGAAAAAAAAATTATAAAGGTTAAAAAAAGTATTTTTTTTCCATTTTCAGTGTGGATGCTTCATCTATAAGTTTATTGTAATGTGAGGAAAATTGAGCCAATGTTGAACACCTGTAGATTGTTCTTTCAAAGCAGTGCTCCACCATTAAGACTTTACAAGGAGAGCGGAGGAAGGCTGGGTTTTGAGGCAGCAGTGCCCGCTCATGAAACCACCACTGTTTTCACGCGTTTGTGAGAGCTGTTTGCATTGCCTCCTAGATGGATCATCATTCCACTGAGCTGTGCATGTGCTCTGGTGATATGGGAACAAGCTCTGGGCATCAACCTAAGTACTGTTTCTCTACAGCCTAACCCACTTCAGGCTGCCATGTGAGTGAACTTGGCAGTAACACTGATACCAAGATTAGCAGGTCCGACACCTTCATGCCCGCCTGCTTCCTCTCAGTTCTACTCGAAGTCACGCTGTTTAAGGAGTGTTATTATAGGCACCCAAAGCAATGTTTGATAAATATACAGGAGGGAACAAGTCACATACTGAGTGCTGACCTTGCTGGTGAGCCAACCTTGTCTGATGGGCAATCAACATAGAAGTAAAATATTAGAGAAGCTCTCATCCCTACTTGGTGGAAACTTGCACTCTACCACCCACATGGCCACTGTCCCATCTTACTCCCCGCAGGGGAGGTCAGCACAGATCCTGCCTGCTTCAGAATTTTCTTTTTATATTACAGATCAGCTTCAAAAGCCTAGGAAAGGAGCTAATCCTACACACATGTGCCTCTGGTGAGATGGCAACTGTCCCTGGCTAAGGAATTAACACCCCTTTTAAAGTTATCCTCTTTATTCTGAGCTTCCAGAAAACAAATCAAATCCAGCATTCAGCAACTGCATGTTTCAAATCACCAAAAGCCCTTTCAGATCTTGGAGCTGTACACACTGTCTGCTAGAATAACCTCAGGCACTCTGTTACAATTGAATCATAACCAGCGACACCCTCTTTCCCATCCCACTGCACTGAGTTACCTCCACTGTCTACAGAAGCCTCCACAGGCTTTCAGGCAGAGCGCAATGTGCTGGACAACAGCAGGAATGTATTATTAAATATTTCTTTTATCTTCAGTTACAATAGCCACAAATTTAGCCAGTCTCAAATATTTTCCATGAGAGTATTGCACCCACAGTGGTTCCAAACCCTGGAGACAAAGGAGGTGACTGGGTGATTATGGTTCTTCAGTCACTTATCTTGCCTGACTAATTTTATCCATCAAACCTTGAAGAAAATACCCAGGTACATGTCACAGCATAAGAGATTGCAATCCGTGACCTAGGCAGTCCTTCCTGGTTCTAGGTTCTCCCATGCTCCCTGGTACTAACTATGCTAATCGAGCACTGAACGCCAAGTACTAGAGCAAGTCCTGGCTTTGCTAAGCCAGCACTGAACTCCATGTCCAGTGGCTGTACTACTTCACTACTGCAACTTGCAGTGTAGCCAGGCAACATCTCTTTCTGTGTAAACTGGAGGCTGTCACTGACTGTGAAGCTTTTTCAGAATTTCTTCACACTCTTGCTTCACAGGTCTGCACAAGGTGTTGCTCTTCCCTCCCCTTTGCATGTTCTGCAGAAACTGAAGAGCAGTGTGAATACAGAGTTGCAAGGAAATGACATGTAGCACTGCATCCCAGTCTCTTCAGACATAGCATGCAGCGGGTTCATATCCATCAGTGTATTCTGCTTATAAATTCTTCAAAACTACTCAGGGCTGAAGCAGCAACTCCAAGATGCTTTTCTGGATAACACAAGGGAATTTGGGAGACTGAGTTCTAGTCCTGAAAGGGCAGCTTCATTGATGAATGCTCTGGATTAGGCCACTATTCCTGTTTGGCATTCATAAAATGTTGTACATAAAAACATACTCTACTTTTCACACTTCACTAACCTGCAGAAAGATTTAAAAATGTGCTGTTCTAACAGTCAAGATGAGTGTTTTATTGGCCATAGCTGGCTCTACTTGTCACCTACTAAGTCATATTATGTAACTGTGGTCAGACTTGAAAAGGTTTTACTTTTATCCAGGCAGCTACATAAATATGAGCTGTCTTAGTATATTAGAGTGTGAGTAGAAAGATACAGTCTAAAACACTTCGGCAGTTGTATACTTCTACGATCTTATCTAGACCTTCAGTGACTACATGCAATATTAAATATAACTTTTTGAATATTGCTATTGGAATGAGCCTTCTGATGGGTGGCAGACATAAAAGACTTGATAAAATTGTAGCTGAATCCAGATGACAGTTGATTTATGATACAGTAAGACCTTCTAGATAAACCAAGTTTTGCCTCTCTCCCATGCTGAAGGCAGCATTTAACACCAGAGTGCAACAGCTCTCCAGTGTCCCTGAAATGAGGAAGCTCACTGGACACTGCAGAGCAAATATCATCAGACTTGCAGCTCCCACAGTGAATTGCACACTACCACAGTGTCCTTTGTAGCACAGCTGGACTGCCAGGATATGGGAACAGGACTAAAGATGTAACAAGTTTGAAGGTCTCTCTGCTTATCCTGCCTTATATTAACTTAGCCCAGACACTGGAAAACAAAGTTTGCAGCCTTGCTGATAGGAACCAAGGTTATGCAAATAAGCAAACAGTTATCACAAACACAGCAGAAAGCCAACACGCTGAGGTGATGTTGTTGACCTAGCCAGCACACTGCATTCTCTCCACTGGGGAAGAACCGCGAAGGGCAATGAGAGCTAAAAAACCTCTCTGCAAAAGCAGCACTGGCTTTCTCATAGAAAAAACAAGCTTGGGTGGATATTTCATCATCCCTCAAATAGTCTATAGTTAAAAAAATCCTTTTGGTTTAATGTAACTATTAAGCGAAATCAAGTCCAAGTTTGTTTCTATCAAAGAAAACAGATGATTGTCATCTGGCCGCAGTGGCAGCAAGACAAGCTCAGTGAGAATGCATCCACACTGCTCTAGTTCACTAAGGCATCAGACCTGCAACCTGCTTGGGATCTTCCCTCAGACTAACACAGAGCAAGCTGGAACGCTGGACTGGCTACGGACAGAGGCAAACTAATTTCAGGAGAAACTCCAAAATCAGGCTAGCAGCAAAGACAATGTTGTGGCCAAAGAGCAGGATGTTCAGGACATCTGCAGGAATGCTCACAGTTATTGCTGGGGAGAAAGACAAGCGGAGGAGAAAGTGCCAGAGGATCTTTCTGTCAGAGCATCTTTTTCCCGAAAGGGAAATTTCTCCCAAGGTTTTATTTATTTCCTCTTCAGGAACTACGCCTGGCTCCAGCCTTAGGAATGCCATTTCAGGGGATCTAAACCAGAGGTCTCACCTTGCAGACTCCAGAAGTCCCTGAAGTCAAGCAAAGGCAAGAGCTGCCAGGCAGCTGAACCCCTGCGCTGAGACCCTGAGCAGTCTGGGAAGTATTGTAGGGGGAGCAACAGCATCACTGGCCATAGAGCAATCCGCAGCCGCTGCAAATTGGAGTGGACAAAGTTTAATTATGAAATACAAGGTTTAAACATTTCCTTTATCTAATATTGGGCGAGTCGGGTCAAAAATAATATTTCTGAATTTCTGCCTTTTCTCATCCCCTGAAATTAAAAAGTTATCACAAGTTGAAGAATCTATTTTGAAACTCACAGCAATACCCAGGAGACATGATCTTGATGCTATTGATTACTCTTAATTCTCGCTTTAGGCCTCTGAAGCAAACTTTGCCCCAGCTCTCCAACTTCCTGTTTTTTAATTTTGAAATCTTTATCTTTCCTCTCCTTTTGATCCACACATTTTAAAAAACTATTATCCCTAATCTTACATATTTCTACATCTTTGAAAATACAATATTCTACTCTACAGCAAGATTAGGGGACTTTCAATCACTATCTCAATAAATAGAGCTGCTGAGAAATGCTTCAACAAACTAGGAGACAGATGAGCAAAATGTGAGAAATAATAAGCTCTACTAGTTGCCACAAGAATACTGTAAGAGGTTCCAAGCTAAGAAGGCTTTGGGTAGTGGCTTCTCCCCATGATTTTTGCCTCACAGTTCATTTATAATTTGCCTTTCTTTTTTTGTGTCTGCTTTTTTGGTGTTGTTTTGTTGGTTTCCAGTGGTACTGCTCACCCATGTAAAATCTGGAGATATTAGGTAAAGCAGACTCAGAACCAGCAAATTCCTGAATTGTAACATAGAGAGGTCTTTGCTCTCTAATCTTAGTTTCTGTCCAAGGTTTGAAGTAGACTAAGTAAATTAAAATAGATTAAGTAGATTAAGCCCATCTTCAAATCTCCAAAAGAACTTTCTGCCACAAAATTCCTTCTTGAATATCTATAACCACCGAAGGCATTTTAATGGTATTTAGGAACTATGTTTTAACTACACTGGCAAACCTAAGGATAGTCTTTGAAAGAAAGTAAGGAAAGGTTACTTTGACTCTGGCACCATCTACTGAAAAGTGAATAAAAGTGCCTGCACTATAGGACTGAAAAAGATATATTAATCAAGGAAATATGCTCTAATTTCTTCAGACATAATATTGCAGTGAGAAATTTCCTATTTTCTCATCTCCAAGAATGCTTTCACTTACATCCTTGAAAAATATTTTCTTAGCTTCCTGTTACTGTTGACATTCAGCAGAGTGCAGTGGTAAAATGTAATAGGATCTTGCCAGTCTGTAAGATAACCAGTACAAATAAACAAAAAGTTGCTTGCACTGACTTTGCAAGCAGTTCTTCACTGCACAGACACTGAAGAGGAACACGCTATTTCCGTGCAACTGCCAGGAATGTTCCTAGCTGTGCAAAATCCATTTAAATATGAATGTGCCAAGCCCCACATGAAGGCTTAGTTTTAGAGAACAGCTTTCTTTTTCTTGCCTTCCTAAATATTCCATTCTGTCTTCCTAGACAGAATATCTTTCTCATGCGTTAGGATGCAAGCCATAAATAATGAGGAACTGCAAAATGTGATTAATATTGAAGTAAAAAACATTTGTAAGTAGAAATCTCAAAAACACCAGTTTTTCACTGGACTTTTTATGGTTACAGGAAAGCATCCAAGTTGACTTTCACATGCTTTTGCCACCAATGAAAAAAAAGTATTCAGAAAGACAAAATCATCTGTGCGAGAAAAATAAGATGTATTGAAAATATCTGCAAACATGAAGTTTCTGACAAGTGATCGCCCACAAGAAAGTAGGTGCTCAAGAGAAATGTGGTATTGTATCTCTTTCTCTCTCACATACTTTGCTTTGACCTACTATAGAATGTAGAATTCTGAAAGAGAATAAACAATTTTAAAGATTAGGAGTTTAGGAAACAATAAAACAAGGAACAAAATATTAACTATAGTCAAAATGAATACAGACAACTAGGGGTTACTGCATTTTCAAAAGATGAAGACAAAGGGTAGTAGGTAAAAAAAAAATGATAATAATAAGAATAATAAGAATTGATCATTTGTACCTCTGAGCAATGAAATGAAGACAAGGAATATTGTCTTAAGCCTGCTGGACATTGAAAAGAACAGAGCCGTCATGCTTGCAGGGTCTGCTGATTAATGCCTGGCTTTAGTGTAACATAAGATTTATTGCATTTTGCCTGAAGTGGGTAATTGAATAATCCTTCTAAAAAGCAATATTTTTTCCATAAAGTTCATAAAGTTAATACATCCCAAACCTCCAAACAGCAGAAGAGAAACAGATAGGCATCTACCTGTGGAAATCACTGGACATTATTCATAACGCACAAGCCATGCTCTATGGAAGTTTGTCATTAAAGTGGCTTAAAGAAAGGAATAATTAAATTATTTTAAAAACTGTCTATGCACATATATCATGATTGGTAGAATTAACAGGTATTCCTAGCTTCACATCTTTTTATATCATACTAACTCTATTGAATCATTGAATACTATTACACTATATGAACTGAAAAGCTATTCAAAGACAGCCTCACTCAAATTCAGTTTATTTTTGGTAGTTTTTAAAGCTGTACTGACAATGTTCCCATTGGGTAGGAGATACCAAAACATGTTCCAAAGTATTAAGCCCTTGAAAGTCAATGAAAATGAGGGGAAAAAAAATATAAATATTGTTTCTGTATTTGGCGCTTAGATCCTATAAATTGTTGATCAGACTTGGACAACGTGCCCAAGCTGCAGCACTGCAGCACCTGGCAGCCACTAGGAACAGGCAGAGAGTGTGAGGTCTGCCAGCGCGCAAACACCAGCATGGTGATTCTGACAGATCACACCAGGAAGCAAGGGGCTTCTACTGCCTCATGCTAATCCACATCCAGTGGGCAGATGACAACAAGCACTTGCTAGGCCACCCAAAAAAACACGCAGTATCAAATCTAACAGTATAAATCTACCAATGTCCTCAAGCACAGAGAAAAAAAAAGAAGCTTATGTACTTAGAAAGTATCACCTGCAACTGTTACCACACCTCACGCCAGTTTTCATCAGAGTAGAGCATTGAGCAGATTTTTGTGAGACAAAAAAATAATTTATAAAGCCCTTAGATTGACATTAATGCTGTATGGAGAAAGGGCAATAAAAATCCTAGCTGTGGGCTGCTGTGTAGCAGCCTGTGGGTTCCAATTAGAGCTCCAAAACTAAAGCAGCAGAACATTAGAACATTTTCACAGCAGCCTAGGTTTTCCAGGTAATTGCTGAAGACACCTTACATGCTGTTACAGCATCTGAATTCTGCTTGTCAGGCTGGTTATGAATTCAAATTTTAGAAAAAGTCAAAATTGGGAATTCAGCAAAATGTAAGGACATTCTCCATAATATTCCTAGTGCAAAAATTTATATCAAAGCTAGGGAAATATTTCAAGATTCAGCTTCAATAGACATTTTGAACCCTGAACTATGTGCATTTTCTGCTTAGAGCATATGTAATTCTATAGCTAAAAATGCAAACTTATGAATTTCAACAGCATTATGTTCATAGCTCTGCTGAAGTTGGTTCCAAGTATCACATCCAACTATTTTGTTGGAAGCTTCTGAAACCATTAACCAAATTCAGTCCTAATGTTAGTCTATATTAGGAAAGAAAATGCAAGCTTAGGAAAAGCAAGTGCAGTCACAAGAGATTTGACAGGTTTGCATTTCGCAGCGGATTGCAAGCTACATGTGGCTGTATGGCATGTGCTATCTAAACCTACTTGATGCCAAGAGAACAAAGTCACAGTATTTCTCTTGCTAAGTCTCCATTAATTTATTCTGAATTAGCAGATACAGAAATGTACCAACACCAAATGCCAGAAGTTCTCAGAGAACATCAAAAGTATAAAACAGAACTGAATAAAAATGGAAAAGCAGTACACAGCAAAAAAAGCTCAAGAAATCCCTCGGCTTTTCTAATTGCCTTCTTGTCTTTTCTTTCATGCCCTTTAAGTCTCCCCGTGGGTCATAGAAAAAGGTGGACTTTGTGCCATGACCTGAAAATCAAAAGGTGAAAGCAGTCATTGGAAGACAAGTGAAATCCGAAGAGGAGCTAACCTTACTGATTTAAGCACCAAGCAGTGGCATAAGCATCCACCCCAATGGGTCGGGGCACCATATAGAGAGACATCACCCCTAAACCCAGGGTGTCTGTCACTATTTTCATAGCTCCTATGCATCACACTGTCTGAAAACTCACAGTGAGTGCTGGAGACCTGCATAAAAACAGCTCTTCACTGAATGTAAACTAATACATCATGATACATTGTGAGCAGAATCAATAACTGTATCTAGCCACTACAGCTCACAATTTGTACCTTAATTTTTCACCTGGCCATGACAACAAAATAACTCTTTAGCTGGGGCCTGCAACTTGCACTTCCCATACTACCCTCAGTGGGATAGAGAGTTGAGAAAGCTGTGATTTCTTTTTCATTAATGAAATCTTTCTCAGGCTGAGTTGCCAGTGACATAATACATTTCTGACATTCTTCTCTGAATTAATGTATGTGGGATTACTAAAGTAGTACTTTTGACATGAGAGATCTTTTTAGATTGTGGACTTTATGTTACATAACTTCACAAGAAACATACATGGAAATATCAGAATTCTCTATTCATTTTTAACTTTCACTTTGAAGCATCTGGTAATCTCAGCCAGGTATGAAATAAATTACTGGCCTCCCATAAATTCTCAGGACACCGTCTACTACTTTCCCAGATAAAAAAATACACTTTAAAGATGTGAATTAAAATTTTAAAACAATATAATCACAGCATATTTAGCAGCACAATGGGAAAACAAAGGCACATTTCTGGTATTAATGCATGCTTAGACAGAATGAGAACACTACAATCATGTATACACATTACCTCCGGAATTCAGTGCAAAGAAACAGGTCACATGGGACATACTTCTCCAATACCTATGAGGGAGTGGAGGTGTTTGTTTTGGCTCCTAGTAGAGCAGACTAACCGCACATCTATGAGAAACAAGGGAGTTGTGGAAGGAAAGTTACTCAAGTCTTGAAAGGAAGAAATCGGTGTGGGCTGCCAGTGAAGATGGAGGGAAAAAACAGATTTCTTTAGCGTGAACAAAGCACTTTTGCCCTTGCAGAAGCAGTGCTAAGCATACAGAGAAGATGAATCCATCTGACCACTGGAGCAAAAAGAGATTCACAAATGTTTCATAAATGAGATTAGAAAACCCTGTTATATCTATACACACACACACACAGTCCTGTTTGAGCAATAAAATTCTATTCACCTTTCCAGGTGGCTACTTTTTCACAAAAGTATCCCTTTCTGTAGTGAACTATACACCTTAAGCTTTCTTTGGCAATGTCACCAAAGATCAATCATAAACTTAAGCATGTAATTAGGCTCAGCCTGTAGTCGGGCACTCTACCAACTGAAGCTGAGCTGAACTAGCAGGTAACATGCACCATTCCTTCTTCCTATCACCAACCCATCTCCTTGGTGGGAGATGACTGGCTTTTCAGGAGTGCCTGCCTCACCTAATCATGCCCTAACCCAGCTTCAAGATGGTTTGTGTAACATAATTATTACTCTATTTCCTGGTACATTTGACCAAACTGGATAAAGAAATGACTGTCTGACCTACGCAAGGGGAAAGATGTGGAGATAAGAGGTAACTATAGAGCAGGGGGATAGTAAACATGGAAGCAGTGAAAAGTAGCCAGAAATGGGCACAGAAGGGGGAAGGCATTTGACTCTACTGCAACCACAGCAACAGGTCCTACGGGGCCCGTGAGCAGATGCTTTGCTGCCTTGCCAAGTCTCATTCTTAAAGGGAATTGCACCGGAGTGAAGCTCCCATGAGGTCAGAACCAAAAGAGGCGAAGAAAAGTCTACTGATAGAGGCAGCCCAGTCCTGAAGAATATGGCATAATATTTTATCCAAGCAATTCTGTCCCTGAGTTAGAAAGCATAAGAGATTTTTTAACAGGTGGATGGGGGATTATCATGATACAGATTAACATGAAAAAATATTAGAATAATTCTTGAATCAATAATAGGAGATTAGTGACTTATAAAAATGCAAGTAGGGCACTAGATCTGACAACGATAAGTATTTGTGAAACTAATTTTGCATTCCTTGTTAAGCAACTAAAATGCGTTATCTCATGTATGATTTAGCAGCCTGCTAACACAAAGTGTTACATAGTAAGTTCTGTTTTGGGTAGATGCTAATAGAGAAAAAAAATGGAAAGGGAAATCCAGACTCTATAGGTAAATTACTATGAGCCCCAGTGGACACCATATAATAGCATGGAAGCTTGGAATGGCTTGAATACTTGGAGGGGAGGAGGGGAGGATTAAAAACAGGGAGTAATGTGAGATGGCAAATCTCGCCAAAATATTTATGTGCCTCTGACCTAGGTAGGTTAGATCTTCAGATGAGAAACTGTTTGTAACAAGGGCAGCTAATAAAAAGTAAAATTTATGGCTTTCTCATCATAAAGGCTGCCCCAGATGTTCAACCACAAGGTACATAGGTTAACCACCCAACCAAATGCAAGGAAGACGATCAATAAAACAACATGAGGGTATCTTTTTACCAGCAAAGGCAGAATATCTGACTAAAGAGCAAATAGTTTATTGTATCTCAGGTGACTCCTTAAAACTCCTGTCAAAATTACGGAGAACATTAATATAAGAATTGCAATATGAAGACTAAAGACTGCATTTTATACTCTTCCTCTTTACAATGTGAGAAACAGCAGTTTTTGGAGCCCAGACAGAACTGATAGTATCCCTGGAGGGTTGAGAAGTTCGCATGAGAAGATGAAACCCCTAAAGCACGACAGATAGAATCTTACTACCCTTTTTCACATACAAATTCACATGTAGACTTTGTTCTGTATTCTAACAATAATCTATTTTCTGAGTTTCTGCACAAAAATTAGAATTACCAGAATTTGTGCCTCCAGTGTGGTACGCTGAAAAGTACCATAATCCTTCATCCATCAGATGGTTTCAAAGTAGACACTGCTGTATTAAATATAAATCTGATTAATCACCACATGCCCTTCATATTCTACAGCCAAGAGCATCCAGAGCTATAACCGTTGAAATGCAAGATTTCCCTTGCTGTTTGCTGCGTAAGACCAATAAAGCCTTTGTCTTAACTCAGAATGCCTGTTGTCAGTTGTAAATAGGCTTTCTGCTATTATTCATAAATTTTAAGGCTAGCTACATGCTTATGCTAATCCTCATAATAAAACAGCAGTGAACTTGCCACCACTAAATGTGAAGAGTCCCTGCAAATGATAGGCGACTAGAATAGAAGGTTTTGAAATGTATATGTGGACCAAACATTCAAAGACTTTAAATTATTTTCCAGTGGATCGCTTTCCTTTTTTGGGGGGGGGGGGGGGGGGGGGGGGGGGGGGGGGGGGGGGGGGGGGGGGGGGGGGGGGGGGGGGGGGGGG
>JAUBOD010000658.1:3163145-3175001 GCA_032353885.1 Nothura maculosa | reverse complement strand
CCCCCCCCCCCCCCCCACACCCTCTATCCTCCAGTGTTGAGGCTCAGAACCACAGAACTATCATTGATGAGATACAGACAGAATACATTCTGCTTCTGGAAAATTCATGAGAACATTGTTCTCCTATCTTGCTTTTAGGCCTTTAAATCCCATTATATTGTCAGCTAAAGATGTTTATTTCTTCCATGCGAGACACCTTTGGAGTACATTGGTGGAAGAAACTGCTTCAGAAGCACACAGATGTTGCATCTTAACATTCTGCTTGGCCTATGAGACAAATAAAAGCAGATGCCAATTGACAAAACGTTAGAAATAAGCAGAAGGAAAGAATAAGCAGTTCTCAAAATTTTCTGGAAGCCAAATTAGGAAGTCAAGTTACTCAAAAACATATGCAAGGTGTGAAAAGATGAATTATTTACTTTTTTCCCCTAGGTTTCATCTTCTCATGAACATAGCACAATTAGGCAACATTCCTGCTTGGCATTTGCATCTTGGCTGCTTTCCCACATTCATTCCAGATAATGCAATGTGACAGGACTCAGGTTTTGCATGCTAATGCAGTGTTGTAAGAGGTTAGCTAGAGTTTGCTTCAGGAAACTCACCTATCAAGTGGAATATGTGTACAAACCTATATGAAACTACTAATGTGGTTTTTCAGAGTTCAAGAATGAATTATACCTCAAGAATGAATTATACTTTCCTTATAGACATACACAATATGATGCAAACTATCCTATATTCTTAGACAGCATGAGTTTTCTTTTCAACCAAAATTAGGTGTGGTTTTAATGTTACTATTGTCATTTCTTAGTTACTTTTTTCTCTCTTTTAATTGGTCATGCCCCTGCATAGAGACAGGCTTGCTGTATTTTCCCCACTTATTTTTCCAAGATTTGATTCACTGCCATTGTATATTTTTTCATGGAATATAGTCATATCATGATGCATTGCATCTTTTTCATTGTTTCTATTATTATCATTCCAGTTTTATTGATATTTCATTTTAACATTCAGTCCATTGAGTGTTCACATGTATGATGCATCCCTTCATCAGTTATATCCTACAGTGCTTTTATTACACATTAGATTCTAGAATGCAAAATCTGATTAATTACTTCATCCCTGCTGCTTTCCTACTACCTGTTGGTGCTCAGCACAGGAGATCATCATCACTACTCAGAGCAAAGGTTCCTCTAGCCTAGTAGCAGGTACTTTAGTAAAACTAAGTATTTAGAGATTTATCCTTCCCTGCCCTGTCTTCTCTGTCCTTGGCTGAGCATCTTGAGGACCTCTTGGATGGCTTCTTTCTTCAGGTGCCTCTTTTCTCTTATTGGGATGAATGGGTTCAAGACAGAGTTAGTTTTTCTGTACCACTATACTGACATTTTCGAACTGTACATTCATCTTCCTGCTGCTTCCTCTTCATTAACTGTAATAGTTGGAGTTGCAGTTTTTGTTCGTAACAGTCCTAAGATCCGTTCTGTTTCCACACAAGACTGGCCTGTTGAGTAATTTCAGCAAAGACACTTTCACCATCTCCTCTCACCCTCATTGCAGTATGGTGCTTGGCATACAAGTTTCAGCTGGAACCTTAGCTCCACCTTGCCAACACTTTTTCCCTATCCACTTATTTCTGTTGGTGTCTGAAGTAGATACATTCCTAGAAGTTCAGTTTTCCCCACTGAAAGAGGTTTTGTGGCATTTTGGTGCAAGATTTTTGCTTCTGGAACAAGGTCTTTTCATCATCACTGTCCCTTGACAAAAGCAAGGATGGACAAAGGATCCTTAAAGAAGGAGCTGAAAGCGGCAAAGAAGCTAAAAGGGCCTACCATGTGTTAAGGGCTATACAGTAGGAATCCACCAGCAGTAGTTCACCACACTGGATTTAATTCTAAAATGCTTATTTCCAGCAAGTTTCATTAAGTTTCAGCTGCACTCATCACCAAACTGCTCTGCCTGTCTCCAAGAGTCTGTATTTCTGGATCTAAACTTACTTTCGCTGTTTCCCCATCCCTCCGGAAGAACACTATTGTTTAACGTCATTTGTAACAACAGAGCTGTTAGGCTAATGATAAATCTAGTCCAAATTTCACTTCCTTTCACACTGCATTTTTGCTGAAATGAAGTAGATGAGAAAAATACAGAAACTTTAATGGCAATAATCTTGTGCAGATGGAAGAAACCCAGATGCAGCTCTTTGTCAGTCAAAGGAGTCCGGAGGACAGATGTGTCGTTTGTTAATCATTCAGAAAACCCTTGTGATTCAGAACTCCTAGATCTTGAAAAGGCCAGCCAACTAAAAAGATACACTGCTCCAGCACTCCCAGCACTGCATTTGGGAGAATAAGAGGATTGCTTGGCCAAAATAAGAAAAATGTAAATAAAGTTGTTATACATAAAAACCAGAGTATATGCCTTAGGGATTGGGAATTTCAGTTCTATAAATCAAACTGAAGATCTGGCAAAGTTCATTGTCCAACTGGCTTACAAATTTAACAAGAAGACTAGCACAGGCATGTCTTTAAGAGGTTTAAGGAAAAACAGAGGCAAATTCAAGCCAATGAGTTAAAACACTATAAAAGGCAAGTGAAAGTCATTAGTAAAGAACCAGACAATAATTCACTGTGACCCCCAGAGAGTATTCTCCAACTCCAATCAGTGTTAAAGTGGAGGAAAAGCAGAAGGTAGCTAACAAGAACTAACATATATAAATAAAAGCCCAAAGTCATGGGGAATATAGAAAGAGATCATATACTAAATTGTCATATGAGTGAAAATAAATATCTCCATTCTACACAGTTCATTTGATATCCTAAGTTAGGGGTTGAAATTCTTGCTTGTTTAATCAATATATAATTATATTAAAAATATATTAATACTTATTTATATTATATATATGTTCCAAAATCAGGGGCTTCAGCTGCTAACTATATGATATACATACAGCTGCAGCCACCATATATGTCAGAAAGGATAATAGCAAATGAGAAAAACAGGTTAGTCAACAATATGATCAGTCATTTCAGCAAATCATCATCATAACTGTTTTCAATATTTCTGTAGACATCATGATAAAATAGGAATATCACCAGTGCTGAAGTTGTCTTTTGCAGTTGCTTAGCTAACTTACAGGGAGTTCCTTCTAAACATGAAGGACAATCTGGGAGAAAGCATGAGATGCTTGCCTGGAAATGTAGCTGATGGAAAGATGCTCCCATAGTGGAAATCAGTGGCAGATGTTCGAAGTAGCAGAGTAGGGGCAGAACAGTGCGGCTCGTAGCATATTTGCTACGAGCAGAGGAAGGAGGAACTGAAATTATGCTGAGCCAAACTGGTGGCAAAGCATTCAAGAACAGAAGCTAATGGGAAATGACAGAGAATTCAGTCTGAGCTAAAGGATACATGTCCTTGCTGAGAGATTATCCAAAGATAAGATGTAAGGGAAAACAGTAGGAAACTAAAGGCACAAGACTCCCACAGAAAAGGAGGGAACTGGAGAGGATTTGTTGTTGAGACATGCTGAAGGAATGAACTGGGAGGCAGAAAAGGAATCAGAGGTAGAAACACAGCAGCCAGATAGACAATGATTTGAAGCAGAAAAGCACAGCTATCTGGGTCAAAGGGGATGAGAAGGGACACGGAGCAGAGCCTTGGCTCTGAGAGCTCTGGATGGAGCTGCTCTCATGCTGACTTACAAGGCTGCTGCAGTGGTCACTAACAAAGGCTTGGCTCAGATAAGCACCACATTTAAGCACTGGCACACACTAGAACAGAATGGCACTGCTCAGCAAAATCATCCCTTTTGATGATTTTGCAATCAGTGCTTACAGATTGAGCACTGCACGGCTTTACTGTCCTGCTGTTGAGACCATAGCGATCATAGTATGATCCCACATACATGAACAGTAGGATTCTGATTTGCAAATGACTAAGTAACCATTTTTGGACACAGTTTAGTAAATTTTTCAGTCCAACAGAGTACTAAGGCCTAGAAACAAGCATGTAAATACACCTTTGATTGCACTACAGGTAAATCCACTGGCAAGCCAAGCATCCTTTCTTCCATCCTTTTTCTACCAGCATTTTTTCCTATAAATCACAGTTTACTATACTAGATAGCTTTACTTTTCATGTTTATCTTCACTGTTATGGCCTGAAACACTTCCTTACTGTCTTAATCATAAGCACCTAGATTGGAAAGTCCTATGGCACAGGGGTTGTTTGTAACATGATGATAGGTTACAAACCTTGGACAGCAGCTCTGTAATTTCACATTATCTGCTATTCATGCACTGATTTCCAAGTTAAATCTATGACAGAAGAATACAGCTCATCTCTCTCATCCTCCATTTTCTCCCTAAATTTGGCATAAACTCATATTCCCTGGAATAAGAGTATTAGTACAAGTATGTTTCTTCAGAAGCCTACGCCACCACAGAGCTATCTCTGTGGTTCCTATGCACTATGGATTCTATGTGTGGCAACTCCTTGCTACTCCATGGCATTCACACGCCACACACTCATACACACACATATTGGGTATCCTGAAAGGCTCCCTCTATGAATCCTGGTGCTGTGCACACTGAGCATTACAACTTTAGAAGTTCCAGTGGCTTGGAGAAGCTGTTCTATGGTGTCATATTTTAAAAAAAAAATACTTTCAGAAATGTTGGGTAGTTTTATTCTATAAATCAACCTCCTTTTAAAGATTTTGGGGTTTCAAACCAGATAAAACTCAAAATAAAAAGTCAAACAACTATTTCTCTAGTATTCATCCACAATATTGTGCCTGAGGAAAAAGCTGCTTTCCAGAACCTCCCCAGTTTCTTGTCTTCTCATAACAATATCAGGTAGCAAATTAAGAACCTTAAGAGTTATGGCATGTAAAAGAGCAAACACAGGAAGATCACAGAAACATCCAGACAATGCAACTGAGCTGTGAAGTTGGTGGTTTTCCTTTGCAAGGCTTGTGCAAACATTCTGTTACATTTCATATCTGTGGGAGTTTACATCCCCCACAGCTAATTTTGAGCTACTAAGTCAAACACACATCTTTATTCTCATAATAAACACCCCTAGCCATATATCTCTCCTAAATTTTCCATGGTGCTGAATTTAATAAAGTTGAATTTAATGCCATTATTTGGATAAGATTTGTTAGAAGGCTTCTGATAAAGAATTCTTTTTGTCATCTGTACAAGCACACTCATAAGCTTATAACAATTTCTATAACTAAGACAGGTCAATAATTTGGTATGTTAGAATAAAGGAGATACATAATTTGAAGATTAGCTTGTTGACTCCAGTATAAAAAAATCCCCTCCTTTTCTAATGGGGAGAAAATATTGTCCATATGAACATCTTCTAAATGCAACAATATCAAATTAAATAATTAAGGTAAAATATGACAAAATGCTCTAAAATATTTCATATTTATGAGCATATTCCAGCTCCTTGATAGTATACATCAGAAAAAAGTTGTCTGCAATATTGATCCATTGGTACTATGCCACATCTGACAGTTTTTCTTACAGCATTAGATATTTTTCAAATACATGCATGAAGCCACAGTTTATAGGTGCACATTGAAACATGGCTGTAACCACACTGTATCTGCTAATCTGTAACCACACTCTGCTAACACCAACATGAAGCTGAAAGGCTCTTTGCTAGAAGAGTTTTAGAAGCACTTACTTATGAAAGCATATACATTACACAAAAGTATCACTGCCAAAACACGAGTAAACCAAGCCTTTTGGCATGTTTCTCTCCAAAACGAGAGATTCGGCTTTTCAGCCTTCTGCTAAAAGTAGGAAACACTGTATTGTGTTTCTTTCACCAGAGACTTTGATAACAGAGCTCCATCCTTCTCACTTGGTGGAACTTGCATTGCCTTCGGCTGATTTAGAAGGCCATCTGGAAACTACAACTGATTAATTAGCTGTGAGCCCATGATGTGAAGAAGGCAGATGGAAGAATGCAGTACTTCACTGCTCTCTGCCCTACAAAAGCTACATATTCAATAGAGGATCCATGTTAAGGTCCCAGGCTCTTTCCAGGAAGCTTCAGAAGGTTTCAGGCATGACTACCACTGTAACTGTCAGTCCTCAATAGCTTTTCCTCCCAGTTCTCTTAACAGGAGCCACCAGCGCTGACAACAATGAAGGCAAAAAGCTGGAGGAAGGAGAGCTGACAAAAGGGTGTTTTCAGCACAAATTATGCTTGCAATCTGCACAATTTACTGCAAAATTAACTTGTTTTTACATTTATTACTCTTAGATGTGTTTCCAAAAGGAAAAACTATGGAATTACAAATCTAAGTTTTGTCTAGTAGGAAAAAAAAAAAAAGATATTTGGGAATCCTCTTTGCCACTTTCATGTATTTACCAGTTACGCTCTATACACGCATGGCACAAATTCATATTTATTACCTATGATTTTCTGGTCAGAACTATGGAAGTCCCTTAGCAATGTCCCAGAATTCTAAGTAATATAAATGTAACTATTTGAGAGTAGCTTTAATTCGAGAAAGAAGGGAAAGTCATTTAGCATCCTAAGCTTGATCTTCCCACTGAGCTTTCCACCTATCCTCTTTCTATGCAAACTAATCAATCAGGAAGGACAAGATGAAATGTATCAAGTTCTGTATTTCTGACGACGGAGAGCTCCCATCTATCACTCTAGATTCCTACTAGGGTCTGCTTAAGTTCACAAAATCAAGAAAGCTGAGTGAGCCTAGGCTTCTTTGGCCTAAATACTATGTGAATAACATTAGAACATACAGTATCAGAAATACTGAGGTTAAAAAAATAAGTGTCATTCTGTATTTTTCCTTCTCCAGTTTAGTGAGCAAGGAGATCTGCAGACTAATAGGCCACATAACAGAAATGGTAAATGGTAAAATCAATAAGGCAGTTTTTGATATTTGATATAATTTTGATATTTGGAGCTCCAGTCATAGCCCAATACCCAACTGTACAGGGCTTGTACAAACACAGCAACTGATACGCACACTGTAACAAAGTGAGAGAAGCAGAGATTATTTATTCCCTTTAAAGGAGTAAATATGTATGATCTACAAGTATTCAAGAATTCTTGTTTCTTACTGGCTGCAGTAAAATATTGCCATTGGTGTATTAATGAAGAATGTTGATGTCAGCTTAAAATGAACATTTATACAAAAAGCAAATTGTTCCTTTACTCGCTTTACTAATTTGTCAGATATTTTCATTTGAAAATTAAGACAGATAAGAAATATTATCTTTGATAAACAGCTACCCCTGCACAACTACCACAAAAATGTTCTAGCTTAAATTTAAGTCCTACTAGAAGGACTATCTAGAAGTTCTACTACTAGAGCTAGGACATCTATTTGCACCAAAAATAAAGAAATCATTCTTTACACTCTCAAATCTTAAGAGTGTCAGCCTCTTAAGAGAGAGAGAGAGAGATAGAGAAGCCTGTATCACTAGGCTGCAAAAATTTTCTGGAGCTCATCATTGCCTTCCAATAAACCTGAACATTTTTACTTATTTCCTAGTAAAAAGATAAATAATCTGTAAGTATGAGTCAACAAATGAAAGCATCCATGGTTGTTAATAACAATATGCCCTCATGATACTTCCTAATTCTCACATATGTTTATACAAAATCTTATTTAGCTTTCCCTCCTGTTCTTCTCTCATCTTCATCTTTAAACCACTTCACTACCCATGTCTTGATGTACTGAACTCTACACATTAGGCTGCTTTTGATTTGCAAGGAGAGTTACAATAGTTAATTAAAGAGCATGGTCACATGCGACTCAAACATTTTGCATTTATAGGCTCTTGATAAAGTCCAGAGCAAGAGGCTAACCCATATTTAATTTGTCCAACACGTTTTTGGTTAATGTTCCATCAAATGGGTGACTGGAATGCCTCTGATTCAGCTAGAAAAGTCACTTTGAAGGAGGCGTTTATTAGCAACATTTGCCTCAGTCACAACAGGAGGCCCTGAGGGCCTGGGGAAAATCAGCGATTGCTTATAATAGTCACAAGTGGCTATTCCCCACAGGATAAAGTGTCAATAATAGGTTAGATATTATTTCAAACTGATTTTGCAGCAGGAATAAAATTAAGAAAATGAGGCAGTTTCGTTAGGCAGCAAAGGTGTGTGCTTTGAACTGCCCTCTGGGCTGCCCAGGGGGCGCAGCCACAGGCAGCCCGGGAGGCGGCAGCAGCACCAGGCTCCCCGCCAGCGTGTGCAGCCCCGAGCGTGGCTCTCGCCGCCACAGCCCGCGGTGCCTAGCGCTAGTGCCTCAACAGGCAGTAGCTCATCCTTCCAGCGTGGCAGCAGAGGCGCCAAACGCAGCTGCCTCTGCTTGCTTCTATCTCTATGTTTGCCCGAGTCATTTTTGCGAGTGTTTAATCCTCTCCATGGCCCAACATTCACACGAAAATTTAACATGTGTGTGGGTTTGACTGAAAAAGTCCCAAGGAAGAGTATCATTAGCTCGCAGTCCTTCAGGGGATGTGTTCAGTAGTTAATTCCAAGGGTTTTCTACATTAAAATGAGAAACGTTTTCAGTAGTACTGCCAAGGAACATTTTGAGCAGTCTATAACCACAAATATTTCTTTTCCTTTTTCTCTCCTATAAATGTGCTCACTGGAACATCTCCAAAGAGGTGACTAGCAGAAGGAACACTGCAAGTCCCTTGCATCTTGAGGAGAAGATACTCTGTCATCTTTAACAGGGTGTCACTTTCTGTACAGCCCTGAATGCGGAGACAGCTTCATAAAAACAGAATGTACTACTAGTGTAAATGTGATAACACTGCATTTTGCAAACAGAGCAAAGAACATACTTAAAAATCTGTGGAATAAGAATAAGCTCATTAAAAATATGAATATATTTTCCCTCTTTAGAGTCCCACACAGCAACGGCAAATAGACAACAATTACTTTCTCCTGAGTATTTAACTGTTGCTAGAAAATTTAATGGAAACTGTTCTCAGAAGCATTAGTTTTCAAATATTTCATGGAATTTAAGCTCCTCATTTCCAAAGACATTAAAAAATTAGTCTAAGCTTCAGTTCTGAAAAGCTACTGGCCCTTAGAAGCCTAAGTTTCAGTGAAGTCCAGATATTTAGAAGTCCTTCCTGACAAAAGAATAGCTCATAAACCACAAAAAAATTATCCAATACAGCTAAAATCTAGCCCTCTTGTAATGAGGTTCAACTCGTCTAGTAAAGCTGGACCTATTTACAAATATAACTAGCATGAATTTCACCAAGTTGTTTCAATTCTACATTTTTTTTCTTTTGATGTTAGGTATGTGGAGTCTTTTTTTTTTCCCCCCTGCATTTTTCCACCTTTACTCCCTTCTTTGCCTCCTTCGCACTCTCCATTTACATTCTTATTTTGTCAGTGTTTCTATCTCTATTCAGTGCTTCCTCATTGCCCCTCTCTAATAAAAACTTCAACATGACTTTTCAGCATGTCAAGACCAGGAAAGTAGGAATGAGTCTCATGCTGAGCATGGCATCTTGAAAGAAACTAGACTCTATCTAGAAAAGGTGTCAAGCACTTTTTTTAAAAAAAGTTCATCTCTCTACCAGTCTCAAGAGATCCTTTGAGTCAGAAGGTGGAGACCCTTGTGCCCTCCATGAGGAGGGCACAAAGAACTGCAGACTTCAAGTGAGGAATGAGACAAAGGAATACTTGTTCCGTCTCAACCAAGATGCATTAGCCACAAAAATTTCCTCTAAACCAGTCAGTGCGTTGCTTCTTTTCTCTGAAGGAGATCAAGGAAACATTTGTGTACAAGAGATGTTTAAACAGATGTTAGTAGAACATCATGGTTTCTGATAAGAGCCCATGTGCCGCACTTCCTAACACAAGTCTCTTGATATTTGACAGTCCTGTTTTAGCACATCACCCAGCTCCATAAAGAGCTTTCAAACTGGAGGTGGTTGGATCCATGCAAGAGCAGAAGAAAAAGAGAGAGCTTTCTTTTCATGCACCCATTGTAAGTGCCATTGTTAAGGATGAAAACACAAACAAAGCATTTGTTAACCTGCACTGTTTCATGGACCCTGACATGGTCTTTATTCTCATATTATGCGAGCATAAGGAAAGAGACAGCATATCCTCTACTCAGAGGTAGTGCTTGGAGGGCACATTTAAATTTTCCTCACTGTTTGGGTTAAGTAGTCTTTAAAAAAGACCATGTATGTTAATACATATCTGCCCTCTGTGGTATAATGCTCAGCCAAGGTAAAAGATAGAGGTAAAATCCAGCTAGTTTCACAAACACAATACAGAAATTCTTTTCTACTACACACACAGAACAACAACATAAAGTTCCAGCTTGTTCCCTGGCTCTCCATTACTGGTGTATCTCTGCTATGATTTTGATTCTACATCACAAGAGGATGACACAGAAAAGGAGGGGGCGAGGGGAAGAAAGAAAAAGAAAAAAACATAGTTCCCTCATAGAACCATGATTAGATTTACATCATCATGTAACCAATCCATTAAATAGTTATTGGAGATGTTTGCCTTGTCCATAGTGCAGTGCTTTCTGATGAAGTGTGCACAACATACACACATCTGGTCTACTAAGCTGTGGAGATACTGCATGAACCATATGGCAAAGGCTGATGAAAAGACACCAGTGAAGTCTGCACACTTAAATACACTGGTCAGAGAGGGGAGTCTGGATTATGATAATAGCCAGTATCAAGCTGGGATAATGTAATTAAAAATGTGTGATTTTATATGTGTCCAAACATACCAGGAAATGCCCGTGAAAAATCTAATATGCTATATGAAAGATCGACTTGAACAGGAGAAGGCTCTAACAGACACTTCTAAAAAAATAACACATTAACACAATAGCTCTGTATTGGGGAGTGAAACTCTAAAGTTTCTTACAGAAAGTACTAATTTTAAAAGATTTTGGCATTCTTCTCTAAGGAAACTGTTAGGTTTTTACCTGGAATTAAAATGCCAAAAAAAAACTATTTAAATATTTTATTTTCATAAATCTCTGGTGGACTGCTTCAAAGACCATTTTACACTTTACACTTCAAGTAACTATAAATATGGTGGCAATCTTTTTTTTCTCTCCAGTAAGCTATTAATCTAGCGAGTTACATTAAAATAGTCTGGAATATTCCGCTCTTTGAATTTGAGCTGAAGGCAATACTCCAGTAACAAATTTTGACTTTGTAAAATCAGTGGCTACAGCGGCTTCAAAAATGGTATTTTAGATGGTAAATACCAAAACTCAGGTCTAATGGAAATAAAATTTTCCATTTTATTTCATATATATGAGTACTTTATTTTTGTTTTTTCAGATGGGAGCAGGTAGCAGTAGTGGGTTCTAACATTAATTACATATGGAAACAGAAAATCTGAAGTAAACCTGGTAGCATTTTAAGAAGCCAGCCATTGTGAATTCATCTGGAATTCATTGGGCTCCTCCTGGCAGTAATGAATTCATGCTATAATCGCAGTGACGTCTCATGTACACTAATAGCTCTTCTACTGAGATCAGTATTATTTAATTGACTCAAAGGATTAGTTTAAGATCAATTTTCTTTGAACTGTATTTTAACATAACTTTTTCCATTGAAGCACAGCTTCCCACGGGACAAAAAGATGTCAAAAGAAAACATTCCTAAGAATATATACAAAATTTGATGTTTTTGTGTCCGAAGGAAAGTATGAAAACCATTGGTATTGCATAGTCTATCTCCCATGTATTTATTTATTAATTTTCTCCATAGGAAAAAAAGTATTCAACTTCATTATAAGTCTCCTTGTTCTACAGAAGTATGTTTATGCAGATTCAAGGGTGGCTTTAAGATA
>JAUBOD010000658.1:3140414-3159892 GCA_032353885.1 Nothura maculosa | reverse complement strand
GACAGCCAGCAGTGAAGGAACAGAGACAGTCTTGACGTGCTCAGGAGATCAGCTAAACTACACTACGTGAGGCAGACATCAGTGCACAGTGGCCACCAATCTAAACAAGCTCTCCAGGCATCAGCACTCCAGAGAGGCAGATAGAGCGAAGGGCCACCCTGCTCAGCAGAGCAGCAAAGAGATCCCCAGCTGCATCCACATGGTGCTGCAGTAGCACCTGTGCTACCTGTGACTATCAAGAGCCAGTGCTGCCTGTGACTGCCCACAGCTCGACCTCGCCTGCTTGTGCAGAAGCTTCCTCTGACTGAGCTCTCCTAGTCTAGAAAGCACAACCACTTGGGCTGCACACACAACCATTACCTTCCTTGTCCTAAAAGCTGATTCCCACTGGAATGCTTGCCTAGATCCCTCCCAAACTCCACTGGAGCAGTGACAGGGGAACCAGTCTTTTGTGTTTAGTTTGGTATCTGTTTACTCATACAGCACAAAGGCAACTGCTCAAATTTAAAAAGTGAAAGTAAAAATGTTCCAGGGATATAAATCGCAGGATTTTTTTTCCTTTTTTTTTTTCCTCTGAAATTTTCACTTAATTATACAGCCACATTTTCTCTCAGAAGTGTACTTAAGCAGATTTTTTCCAGCTAAATCTATGTCTTAATCTATTCCATATGCATGGATTTTCTACACAAGAACTCTTCTACACAGCCCATGAATTTAACTGATGCCGCTACGATGTACTTAAAAATTTCTATGGATTTATAGCTTGATAAATACATAGATTTATAATTACAACACATAATTTCTATGAAATTAGCACAAAACTGTGTTTTTTTAAAAAGTCTTTTAATTTCTTGCACTTGACTTTACAGAGAAAAATAGATTTGATTTCTTTCAATTAGTGAGTCTGAATAAATCCAGAAACTCCTATAGATTTTTGTACGACAAGCCCACAACCTTCTGATTCCCTGTTCTCTCCTTGACAAGGTACCTTCTGATAGATCAAATTTCACAGAACTTTTCACTGGACAGTAAGTTTAAATTCAGAATATTTCATTTGCACACTACAGTATTACACTTTCTCTCGATTGCACTCGAGTCAGAATCACAACTTCTACTGCATGGCCTCTGTCTTAATACTACTGTCATCAAACAGTCCCTGTGGGATTCTAAAAATACCAATGTCATAGCATTTAGTAGACAATGTCAACCTCCCCCACATACTCACAGAACGACTGTTTTTATAACTATCTATTAGAACTCTCTTCATTAAGTGTGGGTGCCAAATGCTGCTAGTTACAACTTAACTTTTGTCCTTGGTCAGCAATAGCAAGGTCAGGTGGTACCTTAACAAAAATGGCACACAAAAACAGCTATCCTGCTGCAGTGGGCAATTAAATGCCCAGTGGATGTGCGTTTCTGAAATTTGTGGGAAACACTAACATGTTTTCCATATTTCACTTTCAAAGTGCCAATTTCATGCAAATATGTGTAAAAAAATTCAAATTTATTAAGCTGGCATTCCTGGACTATACTGTAAACAAATGAAAGCTGGAGCTCCTTGTCCAGAGAATCAAGAGTCATAGCACACTCAACATGGCATATCACTCAGAACAGCTCATGAAATAGTGTTTTGTTTTCACCAAATGTGTACACTGCACCAAAATATTTTAAACGGTAATTTTAAAAGAGAACTGTAATTCATGGAAAATCAACTGGACTCTTACTCTTGTAAACATAGGTAATTCCATTAACATTCACTGTGGAGGGAGATGTTCCAGTCTGAACACTTATTCCACAGGCTGTACTCTCCAAGAAAAACTAAGGTTGGAGGTCTTCCTATTTGAATGCCTGTGTTCCTTTTCCCACTCTTCAGCACCAATAGCCAACTATTTTTACTAAGACTGTATATCCTCCATGATAAAATACCCTGAGATGAGCTGAACATGAAATGAAAAATATCTGTTCTCTGCAGAAAACAGATGATGCAGCTTCTACAGCATTTATTGTAAATAACACAACTGATGCACTAGGTTGGTTTACTGATAAAAAAAGTGCTGTTTAAGTTCTCTTTAAACAGGAATGTTATAAGCACCAGCATAATATGTTGGAAAAATAAATATGTTTACTAAAGCACTCATTTTGGATAATTTATTTAAAAAAGATGTATCATGTTACAAATATCCTCTATGATATTTGTTGCTTCTTGTGAGTTACAGAGACATCTGGTTTCACAGGTATTGTGCCAAAGTCTGCTCTCATTGACATGAATATAAATGTTGTGCAGCTATACTGGTTTCATTGTTTAGCTGAGCTTGCCTTGCTGAACATTCCCACAGGGAAGAAATGGGATATTATGCATCATTCCTGAAGGTATTCCAGTGGAATTTTGTCATGTCATGGCTAGAGCTGAAGGCTTTAGCCCTTTCATTGCTACCTGTCATCTTGTACTTGCTACATTTCTTTAACCAAATGTTCAAGAGAAAGAGACTGGAAGATACAAGATGGTCAAGTCCAACATCCAGCTGTCAGAAGTACAGTCACAAACACCTGCAAGTTCATTTCGGAGTGTCACTTAAGTGAGCTGTTCTGTTTGGCATTCTGATTTCTTAGACAGAAATAATCCAAGATATCTTCACTTTAGAAAAATGCCAAACTTCACTGCTGACCTTCACGCATCCCTGGGCACCATTACTGACAGAGAAGAGGTCACTGAGCCTCTCTCTGAAGAAACACGTAAAACAGATGCACAGGAGGCTTAACTTTACTGCGGATCCCTGAGGTTTCCCCTTTTCTGCCAAATTTCACGAGAAAATGAAGAGCCTCCAAGTCTTTCTACAGCGTTTAAGAGATGGCCAAGTCTGTGAACTCTTTACTTCATTCCACCAAGAGAAAGGAGATTGCTTCATTCTCCAGACAGCTTGTGCCCAAAGCCCATAGAACACCCACAGTGCATGATACCCTAAGAAACAGCAATGCTCATAGAAAAAAAAAAAAAAAAACAAAAAACCACCACACCCCACAACCACAAAGATACAACTGATTTGCCAGGATATTGAGGCTTCCTTCCTAGAGACACAACTGTTCAGTAAAGCTCTGTATCTCCTTCAAAGCACTACAATAACATGTGTTATGAATAAGTGCATGTTAAATTACACATGTAACTTTTTGCTTTTATTATCCGCAAAAAGCACCACAGAAAGAGGGCATCAAATCTACCAGAGAGCACATGTATAAGATGTCCGGCACAATAATATAAATATAAATACAGAAGAATGAACTCTGAACTAGACTTACCTGCAACTGTTTTGCTACCATGTGCCATGTAATATTTACACTTTTCATGGTCCTTACGCTATTCAGATTTTTTTGTTTTTTTTTTCTTATATATAGAGACAAGTTTGCAATGATTTGTAATCTACCAAAAAGCAGTTGCTAGTTTTGCCTTAAAAGTTAATTGTGAAAGATATAGGCAACTTCACACCACAAATCTCAAGTGGAAATAATTAATATATAGGATAAGAAACTTTTGTAAACTAAAGTTTAACCTAAATTTTTATTAAATCCTTTAGAAATCACTCCAAGAATTGAATTGTGAACAGGAGAAATGTGTAATAGCCTTCTTAGGACTCTGCAAATGCAACCATTGTCCTCTGCCTACAGAGAAAAGTTATATGCTTGTCAGAGCAGTTAGGAGACTTGCTGCTTTGTATCCAGTAAAATCATTGCAGCTGTTTTTTTATGACCTTTGAAATAACAAAATTTGGCTAAATCATGTTTAATCATCACTCATCATCTCAGGAAGTCAGGCCTTATACTAATACCTAAACAGTTCACCTAAATCTTTGTGAAGTCTCACAGCAGTGTGCAGTCAGTAGTTTCTCATCTTAGTTCTCCACGCAAACTCAAAGCAAATCATTTTGCAGTTCTAGCTGTGCTCAGCAGCTGTAAAATCCAATTTCTGCTAAGTACACATACCAAAACACTATCTCAAGCAGAGACAACTGATGAGCAGTGCCTAGAAAAATAGCACATCTTTAATAATTTTATGCTATTTATGGTACAATAACTACTGCAGTCCTGTCTTGAACAAGGTGAAATTGAAGAATACAACTGGAATAAAAAAACAGGTAACATGATACAGCAAGTTAGGGGTAAGCGAGAATGCATGAGTAAATCCCAAGCTTCCTGACCTCCAGTTTATTGCTTACTAGTTATTTCGCACCCCAGGAAGGTCATCTTTGCATTTATACATTTTTTACCTGTTATACACAGTTTTTGTTTACTACATTTACACATGAAAAATGGGAATATGCACTTTGCCTCTAAGGTGTCCTGCTTAATACTGGAAAACATTTATGTAAAGTGGCTACTGCTACTTCTTTCCTTCAGGCATTTCCTTAAATTTAGGTCCACTTGTTACTATCAATGTTTTTGATGTGTTTTTTTATGAAGCATCAGTGCAATTGCCATGTTCAGTCATATTCATGTCATCTACTTTGTGCAGAGAACTGATAACAATAGACAATGTTTCTTGTTACAAAATGTGCATCTCTAATATCATCACTAAGGCAGCATGACTTTATTATTACTGAACTTCGATTGATCCAAGATTGTTCCAACAAAAGACTTACAAATCCTGAAATTTATATTGATTAGCTCATTTCCTGCAGAGTGTATAGCAAAAGTAGACATCATGGGAAATCATGGGATAACTAGTAGCTTAACCAAGGAACACAACAAAGCATTGACAGCACCCCTTAAGAGAGCAAGTTAATCAGTAATTAGCCAGCAATTTCTTCTCATCAAGCAGATGGTCTGCATAATTTTTCCTACTTCAACAGATTATGCTGCATTTCTCCAACAGCTGCAGTAACACCAACACTACATTTTATGAAAATATTTATTTTTTACTTAGGATAATTATTTGCTCTCTCTGACAACACAGAAGTCAAGTCAACTGCCTAGCTTGCTGCTTCGTTACATACAAGTCCCTATGCCTTGCCATCTTCTTTAAATTAAAGGAACTATCAAAGATATAGCAAACTATTCAGGTAACACAAAAAAAGAAACATAGCTTTGTCAGAGCTCAATAAGTTTTCCTCAGTAGCAAGAGCGACCTGAGCCCAAGTCCATTGGTTCAGCTTGCCCACCAACTTTGTCAGATTACACCCGAGAAATAGTTCACCTTTAGCAATAATGCCATGTTTCACTCAAATCACATTTCAGGGAAGGGAGATTGTAGAGAACAATTAGCATCAAACTGCTACTCACATTACAAAGCCATCTGGTTTCCATTTTATTCTCAGAGCAGAGTCAGATCACAAGGCTTGGAGGAGACCATCCACTGTGCAGGAGATGCAGATAACAAGCATAAACTTTCAATATTGTTTCAATCTTCTCTATTATTTTATTTCAAAAGTTTTGCCAGTACTGATTTACATAACAAGCAGAGAATAGCAAATCCTTCCAAGCCCATTAGTGATTTAGGCAAGGCAGTGATTTTAATCAAATTGTTCTAGTAAATCCTCTCCCCTCACCCCACCACCTTGCTTCCCTATCCACTTTGTAAATGGTCCCATTTGGCTGTCCCACTGACTGTGTTTATGTGATTTATCTCTTTTAAAGGGCAAGCAGAGTCTTCCTTGGCTTCTTATATGGCAGGCCGATTGAAAGCAGATCAATGGCTAAACTCAAATAAAACAGCTGAGAAGTATTTATTATTTGCTGAGTGTCATTAAAAAAGTAAAACCAGGACAATTCCCTTTCCACAGTTCTGTGTATGCTTTGGGAGAGCCATGACCCTCTCTACAATTACAGAGAGTTAAATAAGCTTGATTCTTTTTCCTGATATTCCCCATAAGGTACCTAACCCTCTAGCCCAATGGCGCAAAGATATCGTCACTTATTTTTAAGCTATCCATATAAGCAAAAATGTATTGCCCAAATTTTCAGAATTTTTTTTTTTACATTACAGTCCATGTTACTCAGAGACAGATCATGTTATTAACCAGCAGAGCAGGAGATTTCTGATAAAGACATCACAGAAGGTTGAAAAGTATAGAAGTCCAGTCTCTAAGCTATAGGATAAGGCAGCAAACTACACTGCAATGGACAGGCTGAAAGATGGAGAAAAATGGCTCCCATTTAGTCTGGGTAATACATAATAAAAGAAAAAAAAAAAAGAAAAAAAAAGTTCTCACTGTCTTAACACATTATTGGTCTTTTACTCCTCCTTTTTTCAAGGATTTTATACATAAATATCAAAATATGTGAAAAGGGGACTTCTTAAAATAAATTACATGCGCCTAAAACACTCTCCTTCCATATATAAATGGACTGTTCACTCAAAAGTCATTCTTTCCTGTTTTCTTAAGTCGTTAAAAACTGTGCACACTCACTTCAGTAATGACTGAACATTCATTCTGACAACAAGGTACCTAATCTGTCTGGAGATACAAATACAGGAAAAATGTACAAGTACTCTAATTTTGTTAATTATATGGGATGGTTTTAATCTAACACTCACAAGAGCTATAAATAAAACTCTGAGTTTATATAAAACTTTATACAAAAGTTTTATACTTTTGCCCACTGTTTGTTTAGGAGATACTTTTAGCACCATTCCAGCATAATTAATCTATGGTATCATTTCAAACACCTTTACTATGTCAGAAACTTGTTATCTCCAAAATACTGAGTAGTATGAAGGAAATATTGAACAGAAGTGGCCCATTCCTTTTGTAGGATTCATATTCCATAAATTGCTCACACTAAACTAGAAATAAATGATGCCCATAAATTCTGAATAAATTTGCACTGACTCTATAGGCATTCTGATATAATTGATATAGCTGCATCTTCACTAAATGCCTTAACAAGCACAAGACAAATTTTGTCACACTAACATGGCCAATGAAGGGAATCTTTTATCAAAAGTACAACCCAAAGTTTCTATTGTAGTTACAAAATATATGCATATATACTTAAAACCGTAAACACCATGCATTAATGTTCTTGCTGGTATCTCAAAGGCTTGTTAGTGAACTATGTTTGTCCTAACACCTGGCTTGCAGAAGGAGACTGATACATTGTAGAAGGAGCTCTTCCTGTATGTATTGAAGGTGCAAGAAGTAGCACTCTGTAAAAGTGTTACAAAGTGGGATGAATTTGCATAGACAAAAATATCTTCATGTCTACACTTCTTACATCTCTTGGACTGGCAATTTACACTATTGATAATATTCAGAGTAAAAAGAAAAAGTCACCTACACTTTGCAGAGTAGGTAGGAAAAAAAGAACACCAATCCTTTAAAAATCTAAATACAAGTGATTACCCTCAGTATAGTTTTTATTTTCTTATTTCAAGTTAAGTATTTCCTTCATTTTGGAATAATGATTTAAAATCCATCAAAAGAAAAGCATTTAGGACTCATCTAAGCTAAAGTACAAGTACAAAGTCAGCTTGCTAGATACAAGTACACATAGATAATGTGTGTACTTGGTGCCATCTCATGGTAGCTTAGAGGTAAAGCCAGAAGAAAAATCAAATTTGTATTCTAAGACTTCAGAAAAATGTCAGGTCCTCGTTTAAGAAAAAAGTAGTGATGAATGTGATTTCACAGGAGTAACTCTTAAAATGCTTAAAATGCACATTTTTCTTCCATTCTATAGGAGAGCCAGGACCTACTTGTAGCTCCTTTCAAGATAAATGGTGTTATTACATTGGCTTAAATGAAGAAATTCAAAACCTTTATTCTAGGATAAATAAGTTATCAGTTGAATAAGTCTAATTTCAAGATACTCAGCACTGCAGATAAAATTTAAAATAAATATTAATTTTAAAATGTATTATACAGCATTCAAAACCAAAATAAGGAATCTTTGAGAACTCCATTCACCCTATCAGAGGTTTTGATGCAGCATATTAGCACATATTGATTCTTTATAAAGTCACTCTCTTTTTAATGAATATTTAACATTCAATGCAATCTTTCCCACTTGTGCCACTCCTTCAATACCGAAAAAAAACATCATGGAAGGAATGTAATACAATCTATTTGACAGAAACAAATCTCAATTTAACTAAAGCTCTTTCTTACTCTGTCATTACTCCCATTACTTATAAAGATACAGTTTGGCTATACAGAGGGGAAATTGTTTATATTAAGTACCTATATTTATCCTGTAAAGTTTAATGCTACGCAGACAGATGTTGAAAACAAGCACAATCAATGTCAACAACAACAATAAAAATTGGAAAAAAAAATGTGCTTGCTAGTCAAATATCTGTCAAAAAGTGGAGTGTTTTACATTAATACCACAGTTAATTGCAGATAATAATAAATCACCAAAGAAATCCTGGTTGAAAGCTGTGAAGACACAGTGGAAGGCAGGAAAAAGAGAGAAAATCACACATGGTAAAAGCGATTTAAAAATATCTCTTCCATAAGGGAACAGTAGTGCTACTTGGCTGTGCTGGTGCCCTACTCCATGTCCAAGAAAAGCTTCTCCTGGGATTCATCCAAACAAGCACTCCCTCCTGTAGCACAGGGAACTGAACAGCAACCGAACATGGAAGCGCAGTCAGCTGAGAATCGTTTCAGCTCAATGAAGGGGAAAGAAAAGCATTTGACATGGAACCAACAATAACCACAAGCTGGGTTGAGAAAGGATAGGAGCAATAAGTCTAACCTATTGGACAAGAACGAGCACAAAACCTGCAACAAGTGGCAACTACAGCAGTGGACAGCAATAACTGAGTTCTATTAGAAAATGCAAAGCACTAGGGCTCTGTTAGCCAGGGTAAAATTTGCTTTCTCTGCTCAGGAAAAACTGGCTTTACTGAAGCTTAACATGATAATTGTTAATATCCTAAGATGACTTTGTAGCACCAATAAGAGGGGGGGGGGGGGGCAAAAAAACCAAAAAAAAAAAAAAAAAAACACACCACTGACTTTGGAGAGGTCTGTCCATATTATTCTGAGCCTAAAAACAAAAAAAAAAAAAGAAAAAAAAAAGCCAAACAAAAACAAAAACTGCATCTAAGTCTCATATGTTTATTACTGAATTTCCTCAGTTGCCTTCATAAAAAGGTGAAATAGTAATGGTAATTTGGATAGTCACAGTCTGATTGATGATTACCATGGAAAAGCAATTGCTAATTGTTACCAAGAAAAAAAGGGACATTTCCTTCCACAGAACAAGAATAATAAAAAAAAAAAATCTGTCATAACATGAAGCTGTAATTGAGAAACAGAGTATTGACTGAAGAATCATGAGAACTAAATTAAATACAACCGGGACTCCACATTCTTTATGAAAATTAAGGTTTCAACATGAGATAATTAAAGCAAGGATAGCCAACTCATGGTGTGCCAGAACGTATAGTTCAGGCTGTCATCTTCGCTCCTGCGAGTCCCTCGGAGTCGGCCAGGAAGCAGGCTGTCAGCCACACAAATCATTCACTAACCCACAGCAGTCTCCCTGCTGTTCTCCTTTAGGGCCTCACAGCCTCCCATTTGTCATGCGGCCAGACATGCCCTAAACACAACCTATGGGCATCACCACTGCATGGAGTGTGCCCGCTCAGTAACATGACAAAGGCCTTAGGTACATGTGTCCCCAACAGGCAACAGTGTGCTGTGATGGGCCATGGGGCTGTGCTCAAGTGATGACTGCAAATCTAGTTACATGACAGATGAGCACATGTTCCCCAAAGTGCCTCTGCTAAGGGATATTGGATTGACCCGCCAGAAAAGCTGAATGACACTGACCTAAACAAAGTGAAGAAAACAGAGTCAACTGTTGGGAAGCTTAGGACTTGCAATGGGGAAAACAAGGATGAGATAATGGGAGAACATGAAGGAAAGACAACACACACACACTGTCAAATAACTAAACCTTCATGCATGTGAATTACTGGGGGGGAAGGAAAAGGACAGGAACAGCTGGATGACATGAGATACAAAAAGATGTGAAGATGAAGAACACTCTAAAAGAAATACAAGGATTAAGATAAAAAAAGATGCAACTTTATGGACCAAAATGATTGTACTTTTCAGAACCAATGAATTGATGAAAAGACCACTGGAAAAATACAAGACATGTACAAAAAGAAAGAGAGAATGTTAGGATATGAGCATGGCAAAAAGTAATTCGAAAGGATTAAACGTGTACAGTTATCATTAGATTACATTTCAGTATAGATAAGAAATCTAAAGGAAAAACACCGGGACAGAGGGAAAGGGGAATATACCGCAGAGTCAGAAAAATGCAAACTGCGCAATGCAAGGGGGCGCTGCACAAAGCGGAGCACATCAGCGGAGAGAAGCCACATTTAAACATGGTACAGAAACAGGAATAACCAAGTGATGCAAGACACTCTGAAACAGCAAGGGTCAAGTCCACTGAATGCAGCTTAGAGCTTTTATATAGGGTTCGAGCCTCTCATTAGCACTCAAATGAATCTTGAGGGAAATATGTAGGATTCAATTTAAGTCTGCTACTGATAAACATATGGGGATGGTCATATCTACAACAGAGCTTCAAGACACCAAACTAAAACACAGTGAAACAAATCTGTGGTAAACCAATTAATTTAATTGCTCTGGAAGACTCTTAAGAATCTACTAGAGTTATACTTAGATGAATTTTGCTTCAAGGGACACGGCTTTTTTCCTTCCATTTCAACTGTTTTGAATCAACTGAAGAATTGCGTAAAACTTGATCACAAGCTTTAATATTCTTACCTGGCCTCAAGCAACAGCATTTTAAAGCTCTTTCTAATCACAAAAAAGAGTAGTTCTCTAAAACCCTCAGAGAAAATAAAACAGATGAAAAGTCAAACAGGAAAAGAAAGGTTCTGAGACTATTTTGGGATAGAGAAAGGAAAAATATGATAACATTTATGATTTAAGACAAAACAATTGATATTTAAAGCAATCCAGTTTTCATAATATAGGATGTTAAGAACACCACACATAAACAGAAAATATTTTATTCAGAAACTATTCAGATACATTTTATTCAGAACATTTTAATAGAAACTAATGCAAAACACAGCAGTTCTCTGGGATAATGAGAAGATTATTCAGCCCTGTCAGAACTTCAGCCCATGGTTTCAGGACCATACTATTCATTTTAATCATAGTAGTAATGCTATGAAACAAATTGTACTTCCTAGAGAAAAGTTATGTATCAGCAAAAAGTTTTTTCTAGTTTAGTATATGTTCTTCCCATACATTTCAGAAAAAAAAAAATCAGAGATTTTATTTGCAGCTCTTCCGCACCCATCATACACATTCATTTTTCACTTAGTCTTCCCTGGTTGTTGATATATGAGCTGCCCCATTACTGGACACCTGGCCACTATCCCACTAAAATAGAGCACAATTTAAATATCACCAATCTCAAGATTTACTTGCTGTTTCACATAGGTCTCTCTTACCTGCTAACCTGTGCCAGTCTTTTCTCCCTGTGGTAGCCACCACTAGCTGCAGCACCTTCTTCCTTAGTGACCCTGCAATAACAAGATACAAGTGCTGTGGCCAACTGGCAACTTCCTTACACCATAACAGACCGAGGGGTGAGTGTCCACGAGAACTTATGGGTTCCCTATCTTTTTAAGGGCTCAATTCTTGCTTTTTAGTGTTATTCATTCTTCAATGCACTTACAGAGAACTTTTCTTTTGTTTTTCCACTTACCTAAGTTCCTCCTGCTTGCTTTCTGACAATCCTCACAGAAGAGGCTCTGCTTGAGATAGTAGTGATATGTAAACCATGTAATAACTAAAAAGCCATACAGAAGCAAACAATTTTTTTTCTTAAAGTTGCTTCAGTTGGTTTGTACTAGAGCGTAGCTTTCCACCTTAAATAACATTCTAATAAAAGAACTATTTCTATGTCGAAAAGTGCTTTCCTGCAGACAAATGCGCCCAACCTCTGCCACGGGGCTTCCAGAAGCATTCCCAGAAAATGACCCACCCCCCGCCTCTAGCCTGCACTCCCTCAGCTCTCGCACAGGTGACACTCGTTCACAGGCAACCAAGGCCAATAACGCATTTAACTATTTAACTTTGTTTTTTTTTTCTCCAAACCCAGGTGGCTGCGGAATCTGCAGCCCATAGCTGCGTTCGTTCAGCTGAACACGCAGCAGTGCTCGCACTCTCCGCTGCACCTACCCGCTCCTGCACAGCACAGTAACGGCCACTAACGGCCGCTCGCGGTGCGCACGCGCTTTAAAGCCAACGGCCGCCCAACGGTCGCGCACGAGCGCGGCGGGGAGAGGGGGGCGGGGCGCGTGCGCCGGAGCGCCCTGACGACAGGGGAAGGGGCGGGGCTCCATTTCAAACCGGGCGGCGCGCAAGGCGGCGGTTGCGGCGGCCGTTGGGCTCGTTGCGCTGCTTGCCGCCATGGCCAAGCAGCTCGGCCGGGAGCAGCAGGGCATCACCCTGCGCGGCAGCGCCGAGATCGTCGCCGAGTTCTTCTGTAAGGGGCGGCGCGGGGCCTCGCGCGGGCGGGAGAAAGAGGCCGTTCTTTGCGGGCCGCTGCGCCGCCATGGCGGCCGGGGAGAGGCGGGGCTGGGCCGGGCCGGCGCGCGCTCCTGCCCCTCCGGCCGCCTCATTCTCCCTCCTCTCGGTGCGTTGCAGCCTACGGCATCAACAGCATCCTCTACCAGCGGGGCATCTACCCGCCCGAGACCTTCACCCGCGTGCAGAAGTACGGGCTCACCCTCCTCGTCACCACCGACCCCGAGCTCAAGAACTACCTCAACAACGTGGTGGAGCAGATGAAAGGTGCAGGGCAGGGGCGCCGCGGCAGGAGGCTGCCTCCTCCGTGCTGTATTTCTGCCTGTTGTCTTTCTCGTGCAGCCAGTAACTGCTGTGGCTTCTTGCAGAATGGTTGTACAAGTGCATCGTGCAGCGCCTGGTCGTGGTGATCTCCAGTATCGAAAACAACGAGGTCCTCGAGAGGTGGCAGTTTGACATAGAGTGTGACAAAGCTGCCAAGGATGAGAGGTGAGCGCTCGTGTTCCTCTGCGCCTGACCTGGAAGCGCAGCCTGCTCTTCTGCTCCCAGCAGCTGCTGCAAGCCTCGGCACTGTTCTCTGCCTCTTTTCCCGCTATGAGCACACAAGATGTCCCTTCAAACTTGTTACCTAGCCTACTGCTGCTCCTTCTGTAGACCAGTTGTAGTCCTGAAGCATGTGTAATCCTTGTGTGCCGTCAAACTAGTATCAGAAATAAATTTGATTTTTCATCTTCAACATAAAATATGGTATCAGGTAGGTGCCTTAAAGAACTAGTTCTGCTTTTCTACGCTTTTGCCAAAACGCTCTGTCATTCCCTCACGTTGAAGATTTGACATCTGACGCCGTACAAGTACTGTGAAGCTTCACAAAAAAGTGAAATTGAAAATCAATCGTTCTATTTACCTAAGAATTAAATGAATGTCCCAGCTAAACAAAACTATACAGCAAGCAGAACAATTGCAGCTCAACAGAGAAAAAATTATTTAATGACATCTGCTAGCATAGTAAAAGATTCCTTCCCTAACAAGCTTTCTTTCTTTCCAGTGCACCTCGAGAAAAATCTCAAAAAGCTATTCAGGATGAAATCCGATCTGTTATCAGACAAATAACTGCCACAGTAACTTTTCTGCCTTTGTTGGAAACTGCCTGTGAGTATTCATAACTTCCCTAAAGAAATCAAATCCCCTCTGGAAAGGGGGAGGGAAAGGGGGAGGGAGGGAATTTAGAGAAGACTTTTGGTTCACCTTGTAAGCTTAGTTAGAAAATTCTACTAATACAAACATAGTGAGGACTTTCCTCTTGGGAATGTGAATTTCCCCTTCACATAACTAGCACAACTCCAGTTTCTTGAACTTTAGAAATCTCATGTTCAGAAGCACTTGATCTTGCAACAAGCTCATTCTTACATCTGCTTTTACTGTTGTCCCCCCCCTCTGCTTACAGGTGCCTTTGACTTGCTGATTTACACAGATAAAGACTTGGCAGTGCCAGAGAAGTGGGAAGAGTCAGGACCGCAGTTCATAGCCAATTCCGAAGAGGTTCGTCTTCGCTCCTTCACTACCACAATCCACAAAGTGAATAGCATGGTAGCTTACAAGAAGGATTCATTTCCTTAAGATGTGCATTTTGTCATCTCCGCCCTGTCCTGTGTAGCTGCATCGTGAACAAACTAGAGCAATGAATCGCAGCCTCCTGTTACTGTGGCTTGGCAGGAGCACAATCCAGAAAGAGGACAAAGCACTTGTCTATGATTACAGCTACTGTGAGGTCATACTTATCTAAGCTGCCAGCCTTTCCAAGAGGTACATAAAGGATTTATCCACCACTAGAAACCAATTATTACACTGCACAGGATACACCAAGTCAATGGTGTGTTAGAGACACTACCTTAGGAGCAGTTGCTAGAACCTTAAGTTTCTTAAGACTGATATATAATGTGTTCCAATAGCACTCAAAGTCGCTTAGCATTTAAAAACCTTGCTCCTACACACCAGTTTTTCATGGCAAAAGAATGTCCTGCATACCATAAACAATCATAAAGTTAGAAATCAGCAGAAAAAGTCTATGCAGTGACTTGTTTTTCCTAGGCCTTGAAAGCAGCTGTTCTTCAGAAAAATCAAATGCACAAAGCCTTGTATATGACTTTTCTAGACTAGGCAGTTTTGGGGATGTTGTGCAAGGCTGGTGTATATCTATTTCTGTTGTGTCGGTCATATATCTATGTTTTTGGGTTTTTTTATAAATAAAGCTTGAAAACTTACAGTGCTCTTTAATTTGCTCCATTGTTATGTGGTCTACGTACTGTAGATTGCACTCTTGGGTTTGCTCTCTATAAAAAGTCACATTGTTTTTCGTAGTCAGTACAAGTCTCCCCTCTTCATTCTTTGACTCACACTGTCGATTGTCATTCAGGGAGAAGTTGTGTGGGCTTGGAATCAATATTGCCTTCCCCCTTTAATACAGAGCTATCATAGGAGTACGTTCTGCACCCAACCTCTGCTAGAACTAACAGTCTTAAAAGAACTTTTGAATTCTTATTCCAGCTTTTGTTCATGTCTACAAAATTCATGTAACTTCCACTACTCTAGATATTCTGAAAATTAATGTATGAACTGCAGCAATATTACTTAAAATAGAAGTTGTGCCAAGGTTTGCAGTTGTATGATGAGTTACGAAAAGAAAATCCTTTTGGGAGATATATAAAGAACCCTTTCACTTGTTCTATGGTAACTGGTGATAAGAGAGTATGGGTTTGCTTTCATACACTTTCATCAAAGTGTCAACCTTAAAAACATACTAACTGCTTTACAACAGCAAGAGCCTAGGTCCAGTAGCCCTGAATCCTGTAAGGCAAAAATATTGTCACCTTTTTTCTTTAAAAAAGTGTTTATTAAAAGAACCTTAGTCATATACAATCAACAGTCCTATTATGAATTTAATGGGCTTTCCTACCATGGAATAGTTGATTCAGATACTTCCACTACCTGGTATTCCTGGCCAGGGCTGGCACTGTGCTGAGGACAGTACCTACGCTATTCCTGTGCCTGTCAGCAGAGCACTGTTTTAAACCGGAGACTGCATGGCTCAGGACTGTACCAGCAAGTGCAGCTTCAAGCGTTTCCCTCAGTGAGAAATGGATCAAGGTATTAACACCACATATCAACTGCAAAACATAAAATTTAAATGGAATGACAACCAATGTTTTTTGACAACCAGTTATTTTTTGCCAGTTAGAGGCAGGAAATGGCTGATACATAACTGCGTTAAGGCATCCATAAAGTGTGTTCTGTTGAGGTGCTGAGGTTAACTTGCTCCATGAAGTTCAAGTCGTCTTGTGCTTACACCAAATGTATCTTCTCTTCTTCCTCAAACTGCACCATTCATTTTATTTTTGAAATAAAACCAGCAGCAATTGGAGACGGCTGCAGTATTTACAGCAGATGTCTGTGAAAATTACCTCTGACAAGGTACAGCTCATAAACCTCAACAACGTTTTCCAAGACCCTGCGGAACAAGAGACAATTTTTTTAAAAAGTGTCTACCAGTCAGCTTAATGCAACCTTCCTTAAGTAAGGTTTTTAAAAAGGCCAACAGCATTTGCCAATGCATGTCGGCACCCACAGTCTACCCCTTGGGGTGAAGGCACTGTCCTTTGTACAACGAAAAAAACAAAAACAGAGAAATCCTCCTCATCTCTGATGCCAGTAGAGCTGGTCTTTGGAAACCAGACAAACGTTAGGATTTAGGGGTCACCCCACAGCGTGCCTCACCTCATCAGTTCAGCTGACGGATAAGCCGGTTGATTTCTTCACCTCTGCAGCCAGGCTTGCCCATTTCCTTGAGGAAACCCACTTTATTCCGTGCAGCGTGGCGAGCCACTGACAGATGGAATGGCCACAGGAAGTCCGTGACTTTTTGGAAGTATTTCCCAGCTGAGTAGATTTCATGAATGAGATCTTCCAGGCAAATAATACCACAGTTTCCTGCAGAATAAAAAAACAAAACCACTATTGTAAAAATACCACACACACAAATGTTAAATTGCAGCATCTTTCACCCTAGAATCACCAGTCCTCCATATATGCATCCCAAAATCCTCCCTTCCTCTTATGTCAGATTGCGAGCTCTCAATATTTTCTTGATTTATTTTCTCATCTTTATCCTTACCTAAATGTTCTTCTATCAACACATTGTCTGTCAGAGGGACCTTCTTTTCTTTAATCTTGCCTTGACCCCGTTTCAGAATGAGCTCTCGTACAGACTTGAGATTAGGGTATCTGTAACAAAAAGGGAAAAATAGAATTTGTAAGAGATGAGGCAGCTGTTCTGCTTCTGATGAGTGTGAAGGCAGCCAAGGTATGTCGAGGCCAAAGACATGTTTTAGCTGAAAAGGGACAAATTTTAAATCTGAAGATGCCAACACTATAGTTTTCACTGGAAAAGCCATGTATGGATCTGACCTCATTGTGATACTACAAAGGAGAAAGAAAAAGAAAGTAAAGCTGTGATATTTACATGCTATTTCCCACTAAAGCATCAGAACACAACTTACCCCCATGCCACATAAGGCTCCACAATTCTTAGCATATTCAGAGACCGTGGAGTCAGTTTGACAAATGTTCCACTGAAAATTTTTCTCAACCGAAGCAACTCAATCACTCTTCGTACTTTCGGACTTATTCCCTTAATCCTGGTTCAGAGGGAAAAAAAAGTTATCAGCAACCCTCTTTCTCTAATACAGCAACAAAACAGCCTCAAATTACTTACAAAAGCATGTCCATACTGATGATACTTCTTTATTTAGAAATAACATAGCATTACAGATGGCAGTCACAACAAGGAGTAACTAACGCTTCTTACTCTGCAATCCGTACAACGAAGGCCAGTTTGTGCTCCTGTGGTACAGGCACCTTTCCAGGCCTCTGCTTCATGCGCCGCAGCCTGACCTCGTCTCGGTGTTTGCGCCACGAATCTCGAACAAAAGTCTCCAGGCGTTTAAACCGGATCTGTTTCCCTTTTTGGTGCTAAAAACAGAGATAAGAAATGATCACCCTTCCCAACACAAGTGCCTCTGCATCTTACAAATTTACATCAAATTAAATGAAATTAAATTAAATGGTCAAATTGAATTCAGTTTTAGCCAAGCTCTTTCAGTCTGGGGAGATAGGAAAGGGAGTAGTAAAAGTAACTTCTTCTAAAAGAAAGGTGTACAACTAAGAGAGACAGAGACTGTGAACTGAGGAAGAGACACAGAACTGAACTAAACTGCAAGGTTTTAAGTGTTGAGCAGTAACATATAACCCACCACTCTACAGAAGCTCTCCACAGAATAACAAAATATATTAGGAAAAACACGGAACAAGCCTCGGGACGTTTCTAGACACAGCAGGAATGGGTTCAGGGCCCACTGCCTTTCTGTCAGCCCCGCAAACCCCCTGCTCCCCACGCGAGCAGGACCCCATCGGGCCCGCCCGTTCCCAGCGGCGCCTCGAGCCGAACGCCGGGAACGTTTCCCGGGGAAGGAGCCCAACGCTTCGCGCTTCCCGCTCCCCCTCGCAACCGCCCTCAGGCTGCCCTGGCCCCAGCGCCCCCCGAGCCGGGCCCGACCCTCCCGCCCGCCGGTACCTTGCGCTTGTTGAGCAGCGCCTGCTTGGCCTGCGTGGCCTTCAGAGCCTGGTAGGCCTTCCGCTTCTTCAGCAGGTTCTCGGGCACCAGCGGGATCTTGCGCTTCGGCCTGGCGGCACGAGAAGCCCGTCAGCCCCGCCGGGCCCCACCGCTGGCTCCCTCCCCGCTCCCGCTGGCGCCGCCACGGCCGCGGATGGCCGCGGATGCGCCCCCTGCTCCCCCCCGCGCCGCCACTCACTCTGGGTCCGCCATCTTCCCGCTGTCTCTCGCCCGCCCCGCCCCGTTAACGGCCGCCCACGGCGACCGTTGGCGCCGGGCGGGGCCTGGGCGCGCTGCTCCCCGGCGGCCCCGCGAGGGGACAAGCCCGGGGCACCCAGGCGCTGCTTCCCCGTGGGAGGGAGGCCCAGGCCCTTGCTAGGAGCCAGGGAAGCAGCGAGGGGCCCTAAAGCCCCAAAGGACACGCGGTTGTACCCCCAAGTACTGCAGTCGCTGCAGGGCAGCAGCAGTGACACAGAACCACAATGTCCTCCTCATCCTCCACACGGGCACCTGGAGCTGCCTCGGGTACTCAGTGCAGAATGGGGGGGGTCGCAGGAGCCTCAGACAAGCCCCAGTGTGAGCGGCCAGTGGTGCCTCAGAGGCCTCCACGATGCCTTGTGCGCCAGCACCTTCCCAAAGTGGGGCAGCCCTTGGGAAGGTAGCGTGGGGCTGAGCCCCATGGGGCTTGCTCTGCTGCACGGAGATGGGGCAGCATCACCTTGCAGCCCGCGCTCCAGCGTGGGGCATGTGGAGAGAGGGCTCTGGGCAGAGCAGCTGAGGGGGCACTCGCTCCTTGCGAGCCGCAGGAGGCTTTTCCCGGCAGAGCCGCAGTGTTGGCTCCCTCCTCCCTGTGGAGCGAGCAGTGAGTGGGAGCAGAGCAGCTCCCAGGAGGTGCCAGGAACGAACTGTCTCAGATCCTGCAGGACACTTCGGTGTGACAGGAGCCAGCCTGGTGGTTTTCCATGGCTCTTCTGCAAGGCACCAAAATAACAACTTTAGCCCAACTGTCCCTTGTTGATAAACAGCTTTGAGTTCACCTCTCCCCAGAGCTCCTGGTGTCACCACACCAAACCCACCCCTTGTGCCCTCCATACATCAGACAAGAGCCACGATGTCCTGCCAGTCACAGAGCCCTTTGAGTTTTTGATCAGCTAAGGTGACTTTTATGTGAAAGATGGAGGTGTAGTTTTGAGGAGGAATGTGTACCAACATAGGGAAGACTCATTCAAGGAGAACAGAGGCTGCCAATACAAAAGTAGGCACAGGCAGGAAGCCAGCAGGTGTTT